>JBBPNU010000108.1:0-28443 GCA_038091055.1 Leccinum angustisporum
CTAGGCAATACCACTGCCAGTGCAGGACTCTTCGGACTCCCGCGTCACCTCGGCTTACCCATTCGGACTCGCGCTCGGAGCCCGCGCAACACACCGCAGCACCTCTGCACGCTCGCTCAGCGCATGTACATCAAGCCCAGTGCTAAAGCTGCATGCCCACTTGACGCGTTCGCGGCGCACCTTCACTTTCACGGCCTGTTTGCGCTCGCGCATTACAGTCCGACTCGGAGGCGTTCAAAACAAACCATGCTCGTTCAGTGCACTAGTATCGACCCGAGCGCTGCAACTGCGCGCACAATCGACTCGGACGCCATCGCCACCCCCTACGGCTGCCAACCTCGTTGTAGGCCACGGAAATAGCGAGCAGAACGACCATCAAAATTCTTGGGTATAATCGTTGAACGCGATTACTATATCCTTACGGTAAACATACAATGTTCCGGGACAATTCATGCAAGTTTCGCAAACCCGACCTGTAAAGTAGTGTAATAGAACACGCTGTATACGCCCTGCAGGAAAGTTATCCCAACGCTGCAATATTCTAGGCCATATAGTCAGAACGAGTCCATTGAACGTCTCAAAAGGGGGTTCAGGGAGCGATGGACTCTGAAATCTCACCGATACGCGAGCGCTGGGCGACTATGGCACTGAAACAATTTGGGGAACCTTCCGCAATTGGTCCAAGTATGAGAGCTTCGGGAGGGATTTCAAAAGCCCTGCCACCGAAGGTAAGGCTCACTGTTGGGAAAGAGTCGCACGGAACTGCAGGCCGTCGATACCAACAACTTGAGGTACCGAATGTGACCGGAACTCACGGTAATAGTGACCAAAGTTTCTATGTTCCTTGAGGGTAGCGTCAAGGCTTCTGCACAGCTCTGAAATCTGTTCCCAATCTCCGAAGATGTAGCTTGCACCAGTGTCTAAAATAGCAGGTACGTTTTTCAGGATTGTATCACCATTAACACGAACGTCGTACACGGACACCTGCCACAATCCCTGTATAAATGCCAATGTCAGCAACATCTACTCCCATCGACCATTCTAACTCACAGGATATGTTGCGGGTGTATATGCAATGTCACCATTGTATAGCATACTGTTTGCTCCACCGACGTACATCTCGGCCCCAGAAGAAGAGAGTTTCAGTGAGAATGTCGGATTGATTACCTTCTTTTGTCTGACAATCGATACAAACAGCGGATCAGCACCTAATTTGGAGACGGAAGGGAAAGCCAATCCCAATAAACCGTCTGCAGGGCAGTCGGTTCTGAACGGAGAACTGTACGATGTTACAGAACCAAAGGTCTGAGGGTCTGCCTGGCTTGGCGTCAGACTTTGATGGTCATACTCATAAGCGATAAGCGATATAAAACATACAGTGAATCCAGCGACGGTTACATTATCAGTATATTGATCGCCTTTGACGACGCCGCCATCTGAATATTTGGACAGAAATTTTACCCTTCAAGGTCTGGGGAGGAGTGCCAATCGAAATCTCGCCACTCCAAATGAGATTTCGAAAAGCTGTGAGTGGGAGGCTAGCAACACGCGTTCCAAGTTCGGACTCACTCCGTTTGACAGCGAAAGGATGCATCATGCCCGTGTTCCTCTCGTAATTGTCTAGGCCACTAAGGATCTTCCTAAAAAGGCCTGAGCAGACGACATGTAACAGTTCGTTCCACCTACTCCCTGACAGATATACCATGAGAGCTGATTGCATCGAGATTGATGCCTTCGTTTTTCAAAAAGGGAGAGTGTATGGCGAGTGGTATGGCCATGCCACCCGCCTTCCAGTTGGGTATAGGTTTTGCAATGGCCAGAGAAACCAGGCCTTCTGTGACTGCAAATATGGTTATTGTAATGAAACGCATTGTGGAGTGGAAAGGACTGGGGGTGAAACGTCCACCCCACAGATCTTTATAATCAGGAGCCAACAGTAATAATATCCCCGGTTATTTGTGATGGGAACAAATCGAATGATTGATCCATAGGTCAAGCTGATAATGATTAAATAGTGGTGGTGCCATCCGAGCGGGGAGCAAGAACGCGACACAAAACGAAACTCGTTTGAAGAGATAGTAAGTTTGACTTGCCTGCATCACACCATAATGAGGGGCTGGGCAGATTGTCTCGTGTGTTCATTGCCAACGTGACGGGCTGCGGCCCATCTGCATTGCAAACCCACTCATGCCGTAATTTATCATTGAAGACACTTCGGACCGTCAGCGATTCAGGCTATTGTGCCCAAGGGCCCGTTGTTCACGTTTCAATTTCCGCAGCAACATCTGTTTGCCACTTACGGATATGATATCCAATTTGTTCGCCTACGTTGTACCCGGAGGAAAACTAGCATCATGATTTGGCATGTGACACAGTAGCAATAGCATCCATGGTATGTACTAGAGGAGTGGCCAACTGCGCAGGATGGCACCGAAGAAGCCGGAAGTCACAGACAGTTACCGACAAGACCGTGTCGGACTTTCCATGCAGAGTCAACGCATGCAAAAGCTCCCCTTGCGAATTCACATTGAATTGCGTGCGACTGGCAGAGTACTTGAAAGTGATCAGAGATAAAATATAAATATAGACCAGAGAGTTGAAGCTGAAGCTTGAAGGATTAGCCGAACCTCAGAAAAAGACGATGCTCATACTAGTATTACCCACGCCACAGTCTGATTCTACTCACGGAATCTACTCACGCCACGAAACACAACGGCGTATGTCAGTGTGAAGCGAGTTGAAATTCCACCAACCTAGACTAGATTACCACAGACCGGATCTGTTTTGAATGCATGTGGTCGTGTGCCATACTATCGGTCTCCGAAGATTAGGCCGGTCAGACCACCGACACGCTCGTGTGACGGTGTACCGTACGAGTAGGCTCGGAGTAGGGGGCAGGTAAGGGAGCGGGATAGGTAGCGGTTTCGACCCTGCAAAAGCTCTCGTCAGGCCGACCGCTGCCCGCCCGACTTGGGCCGTGTAAGGTGCTGCCAGGCAGGCGAGCCTGCGACGCCTTGTTTCGGCAGGCTCCCGTTGGCACTTTGGCGCTGCCATGCGGTACCCACAGTGACATTAATTCACCGCGAGGTGTGCGCTCCGTCATCCGAGAAGGATTCGAGTGACCTGCACCTGCACCCCTTACTTAATTAGACGGTCCACTGGCAGGAATTTGATAGTTCGCGTTTCCAGTGGGTGGAACGAGCGCTCGATGCCCAGTGGGCAACGATTGCGTGGTTTACGTACCTTGTGTGTCACGGACCACACATATCATGATTCTTGAAACTCTGCAACGGCTACGTACTAGTAATTGCATATGAGAATTACATAAAACAATTAGTAAGTAAAGATGCGGCTGTTCCAAAACTCCATCCGTGCTGTTTTGGAGATCGCGGCGGCCTGCCGAGGGCGTAAATCAGATCAAGTAGCAAGGACTTGCGTCGACAGAGGACGAAGAGAGCGCTCCGCATCCGTCTCCTACTAAGTCCAGGCTGCGCCTCCACCTTCAACGCGCGTGGCCCGAGCATTCTGTTGTTCTTACGACGTGATGAAGCCGCATCGCACGATTCGCACCAGTGTGTGATCGCGATCCGTGGGGCGGGCGGGGCGTTATTAGCTTTCTTTTAGGGGTGCAGCACGATGTCAAACAGTCTTCAAACAAGATGCGCCGCGTTCTTGTTCCCTGATCATTCAAGCATTCATACCAATCAGTGCATCGTTATATCCTAGTAAACAACTTAATAAAGTTCCCACGTCACTTACATTCGGACAATGCCGGCACTGTTGTCGCGACGCGTCAGCAACTCCGTGCCGACTCGGACGTTCTTGCTCCCTGCTCGGATGGCGCCACCGTGATTGATCCAAATATCATCAGTTTGACCCCGATTGCTATGAACTGGTCAGGATGAGCCGCGGCGAAACAACCTCCTGGGCATCTCCCGAGCGCCCTGCGCCTGTCCTTGTCACAGGAGCTGCTTGGCTTCTCACTATAATTTAAGGTCTGTTCAACGTCTATGGGTGGATATCTCACCGCCAGTCCTTTCCACTCTTCCACAATATGATGACCATATTTGCAGTCGCTGGCAGCCTGGTTTCTCTGGCCATTGCAACACCTGTACCAAACTGGAGGGTGGGTGGCATGGTCATACCGCTCTCCAGACACTCTTCCTATCTGGACTCCAACAAAGGTGTTGATCTCGACACAATGATATCTCATGGTATATCAGTCAGGGAGTGCGTGGAATGAACTGTTGCATCTCGTCTGCTGAGACTTTTTTAAATAAAATAGGAAGATCCTTAGTGGCCTAGACAATTACGAGAGGAACACGGGGACGATGCATCCTCTCGCTGTCAAACGGAGCGACTCCGAACTCGGAACGCGTGGCGCTGGCGTCCCGCTGACATCTTATCGAAATAACATGCAATGGATGGGCGAGATTTCGATTGGCACTCCTCCCCAGACCTTGAAGGGTAAATTCTCCTTGTATTATTCTGATATATGTTTATGCTCATCCATGTCGCAGTCCCAATGGACACTGGTTCAGCGTACGTAATTTCTTGTATTTTATACAGTTGCCTTTGTTCAAGTCAACGCAGCGATATGTGGGTGTTGCAAACTGGCTGTACTGGGATTTCAAGTTCCGGAGATCGGGACCTCTGGGATCCCAAATCATCCGAATCTGCTATTCAGAACACACAGGATTCATTTCTGTCCAAATATTCAGATGGCGGCGTCGTCAAAGGCGATCAATATACTGATAATGTAACCATCGCTGGATTCACTGTATGTTTTATATCGCTTATCGCTTATGAACACGAGTCAAATTCCGACGCCAAGCCAGGCAGATCCTCAGACTTTTGGTTCTGTAACATCGTACAGTTCTCCGTTCAGAACCGACTACCCTGCAGACGGTTTATTGGGATTGGCCTTCCCTTCCGTCTCCAAATTAGGTGCTGATCCACTGTTTGTATCGCTTGTCAAACAAAATAAGGTAAACAATCCGACGTTCTCATTTAAATTCTCTTCTTCTGGAGGCGAGATGTACGTCGGTGGAGAAAACAGTATGCTATACAAAGGTGACATTGTGTATACACCCGTTACAGCCCCTGTGAGTCCAAATGGTGGATGAAAGTGGATGTTGCTGACATTGGCATTTGCCTAGGCATTGTGGCAGGTGTCGATGGAGGGTGTTAGTGTTAATGGCAACAAAGTCCTTGAAAATTTACATGTTATTTTCGACACTGGTGCAAGCTTCATCTTCGGAGATTGGGAACGGATTGCAGAAATGTACAGACACGTTGACGGTGCCCGAGTCCAAGAACGAAATGGCTTTGGTTTCTATTACCGTGAGTTCCGATTGTGTTCGGTACCTTGTTTTTACCGACAGCCTGCAGTACCGTGCGACTCTTTCCCAACAGTGGGCTTTACCTTCGGTGGCAGGACGTTTCCGATCCCTCCCGAAGTTCTCAAACTTAGACAAATTGAAGGTTCTCCCGATTGTATCAGCGCCATCGCTGCACAGCGTTCGCGTACCGGTGAGATTTCAAAGCTTATTGCTTCCTCAACCCCCTTTTTGTGGCGCTCAACGGACTATATGACCCAGAATATTGGAACATCGGGTTGACTTTCCTGCAAAACGTATACAGCGTGTTCGATTACAGTACTCTGCAGGTCGGGTTTGCGGAACTCACTTGAATTATCGTGAATGTTCCCGGTACACTGTATTTTTAAGAATCTGGTCTATTTATTTAATGATGAGCGGAGGCCATGGTAAAAGCATCGCAGGGGCCATGCGGTACCCGGGCCACGGTGACAGAAATTCACCGTGAGGTCCCCGCTCCGTCATCCGAGAAGGATTCGAGACCTGGACCCCTTACTTACTTAATTAGACAGTCCACTGGCATGAATTTGATTGTTCGCGTTTCCAGTCGGTGGAACGAGCGCTCGATGGACAACGATTGCGTGGTTTACCTGGTATATCACGAGCCACACATATTCTTGAAACTCTGAATCGGCTAACAAGTATTAAAACAATCAGTAAGTAAAGATGATGGCTGGTCCAAAACTTGTTCATCCGTGCAGTTTTGGAGATGCTGCTGAGGGCGGAAATCAAATCAAGATGGCAAGGACACATGGAGAGCGTCGATAGAGGACGAGGAGAGTGCTCCGCATCTGTCTCCTAAGTCCAGGCTGCGCCTAAGGAGTCAACGCCCGTGCCAGTGGCCCGAGCATCCTGTTGTTTTCCCGACGTGTGCTTTGACCGCGATCTGTGGGGCAGGTGGTGCGTTAGGGATGCAGCACGATGTCAAACAGTCTTCAAACAAGATGCGCCGCGTTCTTGTTCCCTGATCATTCAAGCATTCATACCAATCAGTACATAGTAAACAACTTAATAAAGTTCCCACGTCACTTACATTCGGACGATGCCGGCACGACGCGTCAGGAACTCCGTGCCAATGTTCTTGCTCCCTGCTCGGATGACGCCACCGTGATTAATCAGTTTGACCCCGATTGCTATGAACTGGTCAGGATGAGACGCGACGAAACAACCTCCTGGGCATCTCCCGAGCGCCCTGCGCCTGTCCTTGTCACAGGGGCCGCTTGGCTTTTCATTATAAAAGGTCTGTTCCAACGTCTGTGGGTGGATATCTCACCCCCAGTCTTTTACACTCTTTCACAATATGATAACTATACTTGCAGTTGCTGGCAGCCTGGTTGCTCTAGTCATTGCAACACCTGTACTACTACCAAACCGAAGGGCGGGTGGCATGGTCATACCGCTTTCCAGACACTCGTCTTTCCTGGACTCCAACCAAAGTGTTGATCTCGACACAATAATATATCATGGTATATCAGTTAGGGAGTGCGTGGAATTAACTGTTACATCTGATAGGTCTGCTCAACCTTTTCATTTTAGGAAGATCCTTAATGGCCTGGACAATTACGAGAGGAACACGGGGTCGATGCATCCTCTCGCTGTCAAACGGAGCGACTCCGAATTTGTAACACGCGAAGCCAGCCTTCCGCTAACATCTTATCGAGATAACTTGCAATGGATGGGCGATATTTCGATCGGCACTCCTCCCCAGACCTTGAAGCGTAAATTCTCCTTTCACCATTCTGATATATGTTTACGCTCATCCACGTCACAGTCCCAATCGACACTGGTTCAGCGTACGTAATTTCTTGTATTTTATACAGTTGCCTTTGTTCAAGTCAACGCAGCGATATGTGGGTGTTGCAAACTGGCTGTACTGGGGTTCCCGCAAATCGGGTCGTCTGGGATCCCAAATCATCCGAATCTGCCAATGAGAACACACGGGAGCCATTTATGTCCTCGTATTCAGACGGATCCGTCGTCAAAGGTGGTCGATATACCGATACTGTATCCATCGCTGGACTCGCTGTATGTTATGTGTCGCTTATGAGCATGATCATTAATTTTCTGATGCCATGCTAGGCAGACCATCAAACCTTTGGTTCTGTAACAGCATACACCTCTCCGCTCAGGACCGAATTCCCTGCAGACGGTTCATTGGGATTGGCCTTTCCTTCCGTCTCGAGATTAGGTGCTGATACGCTGTTGGTATCTCTTGTCAAACAAAACAAGATAACCAATCCGACATTCTCATTCAAATTCTCATCTTCTGGAGGCGAGATGTACCTCGGTGGAACAAACAGTTTGCTATATACAGGTGACATCACGTATACACCCGTTACAACTCCTGTGAGTCAAAATGGTAGATGTAAGTGGATGTTGCTGAAATTGGAATCTGCCTAGGGATTGTGGCAGGTGTCGATGGAGGGTGTTAGTGTTAATGGCAACAAAGTCCTCGAAAATGTACCTGCTATTTTCGACACTGGTGCAAGCTTCGTCACCGGAGATTGGGAACGGATTGCAGAAATGTACAGACACGTTGACGGTGCCCGAGTCCAGGAACGTAGAGGCTTTGGTTTCTATTACCGTGAGTTCCGAGTGCGTTCGCTACCTTGCTTTGATCAACAGCCTGCAGTACCGTGCGACTCTTTCCCGACAATCAGCTTCACCTTCGGTGGCAAGACGTTTCCGATCCCTCCCGAAGTTCTCAGACTCAGTCAAATTGAAGGTTCTTCCGATTGTCTCAGTGCCATCATCGCACAGCGCTCGCGTACACGTGAGATTTTAAAGCTTATTGCTTCCTGAATCCCATTTTGCGGTGCTCAACGGACTCGTTCTGACAGGATATTGGAGCGTTGGGTTGACTTTCCTGCGAAACGTATACAGCGTGTTCGATTACGGTACTTTGCGGGTCGGGGTTGCGGAACTCACTTGATGTGAATGTTCCCAGTAGTACACTGTATGTTTAAGAATTTGATCTATTTATTTAATGATTAGCGGGGTCCATGGTAAAAACATCGCAGGGTTGACCACCGCCCTTCTAGGGCCGTTAGACCAGCACCGTGGGTTCAACGGCCCAGAAGACGTGCGAGGAGAGAGTGTTACAGTAAGTGGTATCGCACTCAGAAACTTCATCGAGTGAATTGTACCGTGTAATAGTTGGCGAGAGTAGGTTTATCTGAGAGGTTGGTGGCACGGACTAGCATCCAACCGACTGACCGTATTTCTGCCTCTCCTCCCCACTCTAAATAACTACATCGTTTCGCGAGGCTATGGCATAGCTCCGTTTGATCGTCCTTCCGAGAGAATGGTATACCTTGGCTTGATCAAAGGACCCCTGTTCATTCTACTCAACACAGGTTTGTTTGGGTTGAATCGCCCCAACAGTTCTTGCTTTCTGATTGGCGAATGCCATCGGTTAGCAGTTATGGACCAACCCGAGGGAGCTACCGTTCAGCAATGTAAGCCTTGCGTGTTAGTACCGTCAACGTGTTGCCTTCAACAAGTAACATGGTAAGTCGTCCTCTCTTCAAAACCATCGCTGGCTCTGATTCTGCGCTCTATACGCAAGTTACTTTGATGACCGCGAATCCGAAGGTAGGGTTGAGAGTGGGAAGCTATCAACGTACCATTGCAGGACGAACGGCGGATGTAGTCGCACTCGTTTCACTCGAGGTGCTAGAATTGCAACCAATGCGGATGGTTGATGATCATGTAGATTCCAGCATTAAAAAGCATGGCAGTACGATAGGATAGCCTTTTTCATCGTTTGCATTGTCGCTGGGTGGAATGAGCACTCGATGGGCAGTGAATGGAGGGTTTACCTTATTGTCACGAGCAAATGTAGATTCCAGAGACCCCGAAACGGCTGAAGGGGGTACGTCATCGACTTCAACACAGTGAATCCAACACTCGCAAGTGGTAGACCCACATCTGATGATCTGACAAACCAAAATCATCACAAAGATCAAGAAAGAGTTGAACGAGCGCAACATGACCTTCGGGCATCATATTCGAGATGTTGGACAATCGAAAAGAGAGGAAATTTTGGTCAGTAAAGATGGCTGGAAGCTCGTGTGGTCGTCATTCATCCGTGCTCTTTTGGAGATGCCGCTGGCGCGAAGGAGGTGAGAGCATCAGTGCTAGACGGTATTGTTGATTTTGACTAGGGAAAGCATATGCAGATTTTGAATTTCAAGGAGTCACGCTGAGGGTGCTCAGTTCTAGAGGGCGGGAATCAGATCAAGATGTCAAGGACTCATGGGGCGCGTCGAGCAAGGAAGAAGAGAGCGCTCCACATCCGCCTCCTAAGAATAATCCTCAAAAAGGGTGCTTGCAGGGGCCAACGAAAGGGAGAGAGCACGATATGGGAAACGATAACGAAGGTTCGGCGTCTGTTTGAGGTTGGAGTGGGTGTAGTGTGTGTCCCAACTTAGGCTAGGACGTTCTATTAGCGTAGTAGTACATGGAGGTATGACTTTCGAATACACTGTTGATGGAATACAAGCTGGAAGGAAGAAAAAAAAACTCAGTGACAAAGCGCCTTTTTCTATGTTCCGTTGTCTTCTAGATGACTTGCGTGTGCATGTGATGAGCTGCCTGCTTGGTGCTATGGAAACGAAACCCGAGAGTGTGAGAGTGAGGGCCGTAAAAAAACGAACGCGAAAGGGTAAGAAAGGCGAGTGAAGGAGGAAGAGCGGGGACTCACCTGCCTCAACTTTGCCAAATGTATCTTGAGCGTCTCTGCGTAGTTCTCGAACCCTAGCGAGGCCATGGCATATAGTATATCCTCCCCGCCGATCGTCTTGCGTTTCTCCATGTGGCATTTTTCGGCGGCTTCTGACGTGATGAAGCTGATGAACTCGGAGACGCATTCTTGGACGCATTCCTTCGCGTCCTTGGCGATTTTGGCGGTAGAGGGCACGGATTGTTTCATGATGCGAGAGACGTTGGCGATCTGGGGTGAGGTCGAGCGGGGTGGGATCGAGGCAAAAGGCATGAAAGAGGAAGAGCTTACGGGCAGAAAACGGTCCTGTTCTCTGTATTCTCCTACTTCTTGTTCTGTGATCGGTATAGGAGGCGGGGCCTCTGGTGGAGTCGACTCGTGCGCGCTGGTCGAACCGTCGTCTGGTTGAGGCGCGAGCTCGGGATGTACGTCGGACATGATGGCGAGGAGGTGGTGGTGGTGGTTGAGAGAACGTCTTGGAGTGAAGTTGTGCCGAAAATAGTGCAGACATATCACACAACCAACCTTTGCTTGATAGAGCTACACACGCGTAGAGGTTATAAACGGAGTAACCGGGGAAATATCTACAACGTTGATTGGCCAGGAAACGCTTACAACTCTGATTATTCCGACTAAGGCACCAAAGGAATAGAGCGTAGTGCATTTTGGTACTAGTGACGCCCAAACTACTAATAGAATAACGAAATCGAGCTGGGTCATACTTATGGGTTATTTCAAGATGGTCACAAAGGGAGTATACAAAGGATGTGACTGAGAATCGCACCACGAAGATGTTTGAGGCCAAGGTGATGTCTTTGAACATCCGTCCAAGGGAGCTGTCAAACTCACTAGGCAAACGAACGGGAAGAAAGGGACGCAACATTCAAGTCGGCGCGCGCGGTGCTCCGCGACAAGCCCAGTATAAATGTTTCAGCATAGAGATGTTGATTGGCAAAGAAATCTATTTATTCGACCTTCATTCCTCTTCATCCGACCAGGGTACCAACGGCACGAAACGTCGCGTTTGCGTACGCCCAAACTAGAAACGAAAAGGTGCGACGTGGTACGAGAATGCCAGAGCGAAGTCTCGAGCGATTCTTTGACTCACCCTATATATCTGAGCTCGGCGGTCGCGCAAGCTCATCGGTTTGTGGGGTGAACCGTCGAGATTTGACGCGAACCGGTTGGCAGACGGAGCTCGATCAGGTTCCACATGAGCGGCACCAGGGACGTTGTCTCGCGGACGCAAAGTCCGATGATGAGAAGGCTGGGCCGTGACCACGGTCGTTTTTCCTGGTTCGTGAACTGCTACAAGAGGCATGGATGAAGGCGGGGAACTGAGGGGTGAGGAATGGATTGAAATGACATCAGTAAAGTTTGCTTCCAGGATTTCTTCGATCTTCATCGCCTTCGACAACGCATCCTGATCCAATGGTTTAGCGGTGCTAGGTGGCGTCATGGTCGGCTTGTCAGCATTAAATGGAATATTGTCCCGTCGATGGATCGTTGCATCTTGCGACTCAGGGGGAGCATCGTCGAGGACTAAAGGGCCAGCTACAGAACAGTTTTGATCCAGGCGCATACATCCACGTGACGTCGAGTTCGAGTGATCTAGTGCAAGATTCTGCACTCTCAGGACACCATTACCTGAAGGTAAGATTATATCAGCAAGCGGCCGTCGAATGGTTCGGGGCGTCTGCAGGGTAGGTAGCGGATCGCCTGGGTTCTGCTGAGGTACTGTCATGCGTGACAATTTTCGAGGTGACTGGGCATCGCTCGCGTGGTCGGCCGCTGCTTCCATGTGGGTCCGTTTGAGGCCAAGGCGATGTCCTTCCTGACCGCGAGTACCCAAGGGAGAGGCTGATACGTTAGTATTTTCAGCGCAAACCGCTGATGCACTCCATCGTTCGTGCCGCGAACTGGAAGTGGATTTGCTCGAGGACCCAACCCGAGTCGGAGACTCTCCACGCGCAATTTCAGCAACCAAGGACAGCCGTACGCTCTCGACGCTTTTCTTCGTCGTAGATATCGACTTCTCCACCATGTCGGATAGCGCTACTTTGACATGGTCTATCTGGGCAGGGATGCCATGAATTATCGATACAAGCGGGAGAATGGTGCCCAAAAGGGAGTTTTGTTGATCCTGGATGGACTGCATCGTGTGTGCTTGCATCTCGAGGAGCTGCGCAAACCCGTCAGCGGGTCCTCAGCTCAATGTCCGCGCACCGAGTACAGACTGCTTGAAGTGCGTCTATGCGCTTTTCCAATGCTTGCAATGACTGTTCCGTCGACGTTTGTGAGACCTGGAGAAGTTCGAGGGCAGGCGCCTGCGCGGGTGTCCCGACATGCGTCTTCATCTCAGCCTGGCATCTGTTGGCTTTATCCTGTGTTAGCGAGCAACATTATTAACGTCCCCGCTGGCGCACCTATCTCGAGTATCTCGGTGACGACCTTGTCGCGCTCAACGTCGAGGAGTTTGTTGGCGTTCACGACCTGTGTTCTGCAGTTATCGACGCGTTGCAAGAGGTCGTCGACTCTGGTGGAGAACTTTTCGAGGTTGACGTGTGTGTCATGGATGAGCATGCGCACGGACGTCCCAGTCTTGTCGTAGGGCGCGATGGGCGGAATTTGGGAGGGCGAGTCAGCCGACGTCGCATCTTTGCGCAGAAGATGCGCCCAGAGCAGATTGCTAGCCATCGCAAAGAATGAAGAACCGTGGCAGTCAGATCTGAGGTCGTTTTATTTATGGAGAATGCAACTTGGACAAGTTTGTAAGACTAAACAACCACAGCAGCATGGCGCAGAGGAAGCGCGCGGGGCTCATAACCCCGAGGTCACTCGATCGAAACGAGTTGCTGCTAAAATTCCTTTTTTCATTTTTCACACTCTGGTTGACTCAAATATCTAACAAGTACCGTGAATGCCCGACGTACGGTAAGTTATCTATATCAGAATACAGCCCGTGGCAGAACGATGGAGCGCCTCCAAAATTAGAGACGTTCGATGTCGACCTAACCAAACAAGGTTTTATGCGTAGTAAGACGACGTGCTAGTTCCCGTTTGAGTGTTGAGTGGTGAGTTGTCAATCTTGGCACCTCATCCGCCAGAGAGTCGCGCTACAAGCTCTTTTTTCAGACCTGAGGAAGTCGCACCCCGCAGTTTTGATAGATCAAATTCATAAACATGCGAACATTCGTGATGCATTCAGGCGAGGTTCGCAAACCCGACCTGTGGAGCTTCTGAAGTACCGTAATCGAACACGGTGTATACGCCCTGCAGGAAAGCACTCCCAATGCTCCAAAATTCTAGACCACAAGTATAAGTATCGTCAAAACGAGTCCAGCGAGCGCCACAAGATAAGCTCTGAAATCTCACCAACAGGCGAGCGCTGGGCGATAATGCTGCTAACACAACCATGAAGACTTTGCCCGGCGACTGCTTGCATTTGGAGATTTGCTGGAGGGATGTCAAACGTCTTGCCACCAAAGGTAAAGCTGAGTGTTCGGAGAGAGTTGCACGGTACTGCAGACTGTCAATGAAAACAAGGTACCAACGCAATCGGAGCTCACGGCGATAGAAACCAAAGAGGCCAGATTCCTCGAGGATAGCGTCAAAGCGTTCGTGCAATTCTGCAACCCTTTCCCAATCTCCGAAGATGTAGTTTGCACCAGTGTCGAGAACGGCAGGTACATTTTCGAAGATTGTGTTACCATTAACACGAACATCGTCCATGGACACCTGCCAGAATCCCTATATAAATGCCCATGTCAGCAACATCCACTCCCGGATCTACCATCTTGACTCACAGATTGTGTTACAGGTGTATACGCAATGTCACCACTGTATAGCAATCTATTTGCTCCACCGACGTACATCTCAGCACCAGAAGAAGTGAGTTTAAATGATAACGTCGGATTGATTAACCTATTTTGTTTGACAAGCGATTTAAACAGCGGATCAGCACCAAATCTCGAGATAGAAGGGAAGGCCAATCCCAATAAACCGTCTGCAAGGTACTCAATTGGCCGTAACGAACTGTACGATGTTGCAGAACCGAAGGTCTGAGGGTCTGCCTAGCTTGGCATCAGAATTTAATGGTCATGCTCATAAGCGATGCAAAACATACAGTGAATCCACCAATGGTTACATTATCAGTAAATATATCGCCTTTGACGATGGAGCCATCTGAATATTTGATTTGAAATGTCTTCTGCTCGTCCTTAGCAGACTCGGATGAATTGGGATCCCAGAGGACGCGATCTTCGGCAATTCCATCACAACCAGTTTCCAGCACCCACATATCACTGCATCGACATGAACAAAAGCAGGTATATGAATTGAAGGAGTACCCACGCTGCACCACTGTCGATTGTGACTGCAGTGACGTGGATGAGGGTAAACATATACCAGAATGATACAAGGAGCACTGACATTCACCCTTCAAGGTCTTGGCGGGAGTACCAATTGAAATCTCGGCCATCCACAGATTATTTTGAAAATTTGTCAGTGGGAGGCTAGCGCCACTGCGCCTTCCGAGTCCAGACTCGGAGTCGCTTCGATTCACAGCGAAAGGGTGCATCGTCCCCATGTTCCTCTCGTAATTGTCCAGACCACTGATGATCTTCCTAGAAACAAAAAGGCTGAGCAGGCCTATCAGGGTGTTACAGTTCATTCCACGTACTCCCTGACTGATATAGCATGAGAGGTGATTGTGTCGAGATAAGTGGTTTCGTTAGAGTTCAGAGAGGAAGGGTGTCTGGTGAGCGGTATGGCTATGCCACCCGCCTTCCGGTCGAGTACAGGATTTGCAATGGCCAGAGCAACCAGTCTGCTGGTAACTGCGAAAATGATTATCGTAATGAGTCGCATAGTAGAGGAGTGGGAAGGACTGGAAATGAAAAATCCACCTACAATGTCCACGACCATCAGAGATCGAATGATGGATACTACATCACAAAAATTGATAAATCATAATAATCCCATGTACATACTGTAGTATGTAGGACCATTGTACCTGATGATATAATGTCAATCGAACTAACATTGTCGAATATGTTGGCATATACATTATTTGTGTGCACTGATTTTCTCTATCGTACGTGGTACATGAGTATGTATGAGAATATGTTGGCATATACGTTGTGCCCTCTTATTCGTTTGCAGTATTGTATAGCAAGGCAGTCCTGGACTCAGAAAGTCGAAACAGCACACATGATCAATGACGACAAAAGACTGAACAGAGCACGCATCATGACGCATGTTGTGATATGCTACCGCACGTTGCCATCAGCCAGTTGAGCGGGGCTTCGACGAACTATACTCAATCCAATGGAACATCTCATTTGTACATAGTATCACTACTCTCAAATATTATACATCCTTACATTTGCTCGAATCGCTACAACCCTTGGGCAGGTGTCGTCGTGACCCTACGTGATCTTCTTGAGAGCAGCGCACGAGGAGTGCGAGTGCGAGACGCGCGAGGGTCCACAAGTCCATGTGTTTGCGTGCGCGTTTGTGCGCTCGGTTCCTGTGTTCGCCGTCGTGGGAGGGAAGTCAGGCACACCTCCTTGTACATGCGTGTCGTGGGTGAGGGTAGGCGAGCACACGATCGACGGTGATGTGCGAGGACGAAGGCGGGAGAGGGCAAGGGCGGGCGGGTCAGTGAGCAAGCGAGGTGGTGCGTGCGCCCGCACGCGTATGTCCATGTGGACACACAGGAGGGGTGATGTAGGGAAGGCGGGGGCGAAGACGGGTGAGAGAGGGTAGCAACGACTGTGTACAATGTTGTAGTAGTCAAAGTTGACGTCGACGGTCTACAGGTGATGTGTGACAGTGCGGGTGGAGAGAATGTGCATACTTGTTTTTCGGGACCGTCTTCGTCCACCTCGTGCGCTTGCGTGCGTTTCGACATGATGATGGACGATCCGAGTCGGGAAGTCGCCGAGAGTGGTCAAATCTGCGCCTTGATCTTATAACACGACACCTCATCACAGCGTTCATAAACGTGCGCGCAGTTCTACCATGCACGCCCCATATCGCATGGATGGCCCTCTCGTACTAGCTATACCCAGTGAGTTTTATTGTCCAGCCAGGGTTGCGTACGCTCTGCTTACATGAGGCGCGGGGTTCCGAGTCGACGTCGTTGCCAGTCACTATTATCCCCCGAACGACGTCGCACGCGATGGCCACGACAAGACAAGGGGAGCCGAGCCAGGGTTGGTTGTGGGTGATGTGCCAGGCCTTGAGAGCAGCAATGTACCCTTGAACCGTGGAAGCGCCAGCTTTGGAGGCACATAGCAAGTTGGCAGGCAGGCGCAAGGCGGGCGGGATGTTTTCCTCGTCGCAAAAATGGAGGAAAAGATCAACCGCCAATTCGTGGGAGAGAGTCCGATCCACGTTCAAGTTGGCCTTCGAAGTGGCAGAGAGCGTGGTGGTCATGGTGGCACACCATTGCGCTGTTGTGGGTATAACGATGACACCCCCGCAGCAGTCCGCGTCACATGGTCGGACCCCTCCGTCTTCTCGATCTTGAACATCACCAGCATGCATGACCAGAGATTCAATGGGCACACTCATCGAGTCTGCCACAGGGCCAATATGCTACTCACCCTGTGGGATATTATACCCTCAGGCTCGATAGTTGTTATCCTCCAATGTCGCATGAGTAGCTCTTCGAACGTCATCAGATCCGGAAACCATGCGTCGAAGGTCAACACACTGATAGGCAGCACCGGGGCCATCTCATCGTCTCTTGCAACATAGTATCAATGTACAATATTGATGTATTGCCTTTAACATTTTCCAGTCGCTGTCGTACGACGACGTGGTCGATCTTCGCTTGTGCACGATGTTCGTCTCCGGATGAAATAAGAGTGGTTGCGCACAACAAGACTTCAAGTTCTGGAGCGTTTTTCGTTTTGAAACTTTAAACTCCGCCCGCAACGCTCCGAACGTCTGGGAACTTTGTGAAAATCTGACGCGTCGGATTGAACGGCCGACACGGAGTCTGAATTATGGGTTGATCAACGATTCGACCCCTGTTTCTACCCTTTATCACCCTGCTTCCCCCAAACGACACCAACTACACGGCCCTGGAAGGACGATGGTCGAGTTAGTGGTAGCACGAGAGCTTTCGCAGGCTCGAAACCACCTCATCTAATGTGCGTGCTGTCTCGAGACCGGGTCTAAATTGTCTAACGCGATCCTAATCCTCAGAGAAGGATGACCTACAAGCGCAGAAAACGATCCCGACAACTACTAGTATATGGTCTAGGCTCCCTCACACATTTCACGCACATCCCAGGCTCATTGGCAGGTAAGTTTTTGTGCGTGACAGTGCATATATGCGCATAGAATCCGCCCAGATGATCTGATCGAACGGCTAAATACACAGATGAACGCATGTCTTGCCGCATGAATCCCCCTCTGACGATTCATCCAGCACTTCGTGCAAAGGAGGCAAACACTAGGACCTGATCATCCGAGTCCCAGCTGTCGGGTTGTGGAAAAAGATTCAGGCGCGATCGTACTTTGGAGGTATGTGTTACTCCATTCGCTCGTGATCCCACTGAGTTTCGTATAGCAAATTCCATCGTCAACGGCAGCGCGCATAGCTTGGTCGTACTTTTTGGCGTCGTTCACACCACATCCCCCCTTGTCAATCGCGACCGGCTCGTCATACGTTTCCGCTCGGTCGCTGGTGAAGTCTTCAATGTTTTTTTTCGCTCGGATGGGTTGCATTGTAGTGGTGGCAGGTCTGATAGATAGTATAGATGAATAGGTTGCAATGTATTGACCACATGAGTATGCGGACAATATATTGTTCTGTATTCCATCCGAGGGATTATTTTGAGCTAGTATTGACTATATGAGTAGACTCGTATATATAGTCATGTATTCTAACAGAGATATATGGATCACCGGCGAGTCTACAGATCCTCGAAAATCTATAGTAACTTTCAGTTCTTCTACATGGCAACATAATCCCCATACCCAGAAAAATGGCCCAGGTAGCACATGCGACTCATATATTCTCTAACAGACCTAAATATGACCACATAATGGTTTATCAATTTTTGTGATGCTAAGTCCGAAAACTGATATGACGTGGATGAATCATGTGTCATCCAGTGAGCCCAATTTTTCCGAGCCTCGTTGAAACTAACATCAAATAGAACAGATGGGACTCATCTGCAGGATCGCCGTTCTCGTCCATAATATTGAAAATTTGCCAACTTGAAAGAGTTCTCACTTTTCGGGAGCAATAGTGGCCATACATCTCTTAGATTAGATGCCACAGCCCCACGGGCACACCTGGACGCAAGACGGGAAGTCGCTGCCAGTGGGTGCGTTTCAAGTTGTTGGATGAATGTGTGCAGACATTTCCTGGTTACCAAGCGCATTCACTCCGAAATAGATCCCAACTGGAATCCTGGAAGGCCTCCTCAGTCTAAATCACGTCTAATTCACTTTTTTTTTTTTTTTTTTTTTTTTTTTTTTGATTCGGAGTTCTTTCAAATTGACCATATTCTCGCAGACTCGGACAGGGGCCACTCGGAGGAGGGAGGATAGCTCTAAACTGTCCTCTACATTCTGACTATCATTTTGTGCAATATTAGGTCACGATATATCACCCAGGCGCTCATTCACATTCATGTATGTATATATATTTTTGTGCTAGTGTAAGGAATGATTCAAGCGAGGTCCGCAAACCCGACCCGGAAAAGACTGTAATCGAACACGCTGTATACGCCCTGCAGGAAAGGGAGCCCAATGACCCAACATGCTAGGCCATGTCGTCAGAACGAGTCCATCTAGCGTCGCAAAAGAGAGTATAGGAAGCGAAAAGCAATGGATCTCACAAATAGGTATGTCCCGACTCTGGGCAATGACAGCGCTGAAACAATAGGGAGAACCTTCCAAAATTCGTCCAAGTCTGAATTTTTCGGGAGGGATTTCAAACGTCCTGCCACCGAAGGTGAGGCTCAGTGTTGGGAAAGAGTCGCACGGTACTACAGGCTATCGATTAAAACAACGTACATAGTACCGAACGTAATTGGAACTCACATGAATAGTAACCAAAGCCTGCATTTTCCACCAAGGTACCGCCAAGGTGTTTGTGAAATTCCGCAACATGGTCCCAATCTCCGTAGATGTGGGTTGAACCACTGTCAATCATAGCAGGTACATTTTCGAAAATTTTATCACCATCAACACGAACATCGTCCATGGACACCTGCCAATGTCCCTACATAAATGCCAATGTCAGCAATATCCTCTCACATCTACCATTTTGACTCACAGGAACTGTTACGCGTGTATAAGTAATGTCACCATTGTACAGCCGACTGTTTGCTCCACCGACGTACATCTCGGCCCCATAAAGGAGAGAGAGTTTCAATGAGAAGGTCGGATTGAGTAACTTCGCTTGTCCGACAAGCGATCGAAACAGCGTTCAAGTACCAAATTTTGAAATGGACGGGTAGGCCAATCCAAGCAAACCGTCTGCAGGGAATCTCATGGGGGTTGTTCCCTGACCAGTAGTGTACGATGTTGCAGAACCAAAGGTCTGAGGGTTTGCCTAGCTTGGCGTCAGAATTCAATCATTGTTCAAGCCCATAAACGATGTAAAACATACAGTGAATCCACCAATGGTTACATTGTCAGTAAATAGATCACCTTTTGCAACGGAACCACCTCCATAATAGAGCTGAAATGACTTCCCCTTGTACTTAGCAGATTTGGATGACTTGGGATCCCAGAGGTCGTGATCTCCAGAAATCCCCCTACATCCAGTACCCAGCACCCACGTATCGCTGCGTTGACTTGAACAAAAACAGTTGTATGAACCAAAAGAAAGAACCTACGCTGAGCCAGTGTCGATGAGGACTGTGACGGTGTGACGTAAATCAGCGTGAACTTGAACATGCATCAGAATGATACAGTGAGATCTCACCCTTAAAGGTCTAGGGAGGAGTGCCAATCGAAATTTCACCCACCCAAGAACCTTGAGTTACAGCAGGTGTCAGCTGTACGCTAGCGCCACGCGTTCCGAGTTGGGACTCGCTCCGTTTCACAGCGAAAGGATGCATCGTCCCCGTGTTCCTCTCGTAATTGTCTAGGCCACTAAGGATCTTCCTATAAAAAAGTGGCTGAGTAAAGCAGATATAACGGTTCATTCCACGTACTCTCTGACTGATATACCATGAGATGTGATTGCGTCTAGATCAATGATTTTGTTGGAACTCAGAAAGGGAGACTCGTGCCTAGCGAGTGGTATGGCCATGCCACCTGCCTTCAAGTTCAAGTTCCGGTCTGGTACAGGATTTGCAATGGCCAGAGAAACCAGGCTGCCGTTGACTGCAACTATAATTATCGTAAAGAATCGCATTGTAGATGAGTGGAAAGGGCTGGTGTTGAAAGTTGAAACGTACACCCACATACTTTTAAGAATGAGAAGCCAACAGTCACAATATCCAGTGGCGGGCCCATCAGGGATAGGAACAAATCACATCATGGATAAGTCAAACTGATGATGTGCCACATCTGAGCGCCGGGGACTCGGAGGAGCTTGATTGAAAACTGATTCACACATAAACCCACGCCGGCGGCGGAGTCCATATCTGCTTTGGGGACCCCTGTCCAGTGCCACGAAACAAATCCTCTTATGTTGGTGTTCTGATTTGTAGGTTGTTAGTGTTACTTACAGAAACAGATATCTTTACTCGTCCGGAGGGTGTTAACTCGTTTTGGCAGTGAAACACTGGTTCGCACAGACGGAGTTTGAGGAGCAGGGACCCCACCTAAGCTAGAGTAGGCACACTCCACAATAGAACAAAAATTGACCTAAAAATGCAACCCAAAGGATGGAAATCTTGCGGTTCAACGTACTAGTAACCATGACGGTTCAACATGATTGATCAGCCAGATTATGCATGTGAAGTGAAGTGACGGCGTGACGCCATCTTGGTCCACTTCGCTATCCCTAGCCTGGCACCCCGTCCAAATCTCTCGCCTATAGATTTGACTGAGGCTGTTCCGCTCGACTTCTATCGAGGCCTACTAAGCATCACTGTTCGGTGGCTCATCGCTCGGTTCCGAGTCATCTGACAGATCTGATGGGCACTGTCAGTCTTGGGCTGGAAACCTTCCATTTGGCCCACCCCGTCGTATTCATCGCATCCGAATCATTCATGTGCTGGTACTAATAAGTGAGGAAGAATGGATGGATGATACGGTGTCATACATTCTTTAGAATCAGCTGAAACGCCAAGAAGCAAAGAAGGAACCACGCATCAATGAGAAGGTTCACACCGTTCGACAGGAGGCATGAGGAAAGGAATGAAAAATGCTTCGGACGATCCTGCTCAGACGTGGAAGATGCGGAGCAACTAATGAGTGAATGAAAGGGGGCAGTGCACCAGTAATGCGTCATTGGACTTTTGATGTCCGCCCATCCAAAGGAAACATGATGTGCAGTACTAGAAATGGTGTGCCGAGCAGAGCTGAGTCAAGCCGTGCCTCCCCTAGCACAGCTCGGAACGGAACGCCACGCGGGCAACACGCGGGTGCGTGCTAACGGACAAATAGAAGCTTCATCGACATCTATGGGAAGCCGGACAGCGGTGCTACCACATGCAGACTTTTTGCTAGTAGCGCGGTTGTCCGGCTTTCCATGGTATATCTCCGCTCAAGATCCACAATCACATTAACTAGGGAGGAGAAAATACTTGAAATTTCTCCAGACTTCACGCTGTGAATGTGAGACGAAAGCCTTCCATGGCTCCTGGCAAGGACGCGAAGTACACTGCCCTCAGCCACTGGCAATGCGATGTCAACGAAGGGGATCACTTCTATTCCGATTCTCCTACTAACCCTCCATCCCGACTCGCTCCTCAGCTTGAAGGCAAGCACGGGACAGTTGTCAACGCCATTTTTCGCTGGGAATGGGTCATTCGCGGTGTTCTATTCCTCCTCTCGGTAGTATTCTTCATCCTCTGGATTACTGCTGCCAACATGCACGCACTTATGTCACCAAATACTGTAAGTAGAGCTTCTATTTGTTTCACATGAAAGGTCTCATGACATGGTGCCGTAGTTCCAGCCAACGAAGCTATCGAATACATTGAGCGCTTCAAGTACAAAGGGGCCCTGCATTTTACAACTCCATGGCGAGGCGACGAGTCCGAAAATCCTGGTTCCGATATCGATGTTGCTTGGAGTCGTATTAGCACAGATGGTGAGCAGAATTTCACTCAGAGTTGTTGGGTGACCTGGCCAACACCATGATCGCACAGTCAAACCCATCCGGGTGACTGAGGTTCAATTACACAAGATGGGCATGGTGGCCACCCCGATGACAGTGGAAGTTCCGCAAGACGAAGGCGGGGGATACCTCGCATCGTTGGAGGTCACTCACCACCTCCACTGCTGGTGTGTCATTTATACAAGAGATTTCCTAACTGTTGCACGGATCTGAGGAGCATTCGACAGGACATGCTCCGGAAAACTACATAGTATCGAGAATACTATGAATCCTTTGACCCTGCGTTCCAAATCGAAGATGAAACACTTATGAACCAGCTTGGTGAGACGAATCAGTGCCTTTCTCTCCCCGTGGTACTAAATTACCCATTTTGATGGTGGGTCACTTGAACCAGACACTTGCATTGAGCTACTTCGCGAGGCCTTGATGTGTTCTCCCGACGTGAACATGTTGGCATATTATTGGATGCCCGGTAGAGAGATTCCCTTTGCAGATTTCAACACTGTCCATCGGTGCAAGAATTACGACAAGATCCTTGATTGGGCTATTTCGAAAGCGGTCAACGATCCCCGTATCTCAAAATCTGAGATGGGGAGGACGGAAGAAAGTGTGATAGCCTGAGCGAAGCGTGTACCCATGTATCTATGCATCATCGTCAGACAACCCTTGACGAACAATCATATATGTACTTGATATCTTGAGAAGTAAACATCATTCTTTGACAGTCGCACACAATTAACCAACAGATCAAGTGAGGTTCAGTTCCACGGTAGCTTTATGATCACAAAGTGGACCCAGAATATGAGAGTGTCCAGCTCGACGTGTATGATCGACGATATCACCCGACTCCGACTCTCATGATACAGAGTCCATCATCAATCCAACTACTAGTAGCTCTTAGCATAACAGATCAGATCAGTATATACAACACAGCGTCACATGGGTTCCCCCTTTAAATCCTCTTCGTCTCCAAACCTGACCACATGTGCCGTTGCCACATGCGCGTTGTGCTTCTCCGACCAATCGAGGATCCGTTCAAAGTCCACGCATTGATGTACAGTGTTCAAGTTCGGCTGCGGATCGTCAAGACCAGAAACCCAGTTGTAGGTGACCATCGTGAGGTCAGAGGTGCACATGAGCTTCTGCCGAACGATCTCGACGCAGTGACCTGGCAGAATATGCAAAATTAGGCGTCAATATGTACTATGCAAGAGAGAAATGAGGACCGACCGAGATGAATGTCGAGCATGCTGGTTGTGAAGTCCGGGTCGGCAGCGTAATAATCCCGTCTGAGGTTCTTCCTCAGCATATCCTAGTCAAGTTTAATGAATATCATAATCACGGCAGGATCAAACGCGAGATTTTGCCTACTAGACAATGAAGGTGATGGTAGCCATCGACCTGAGATAAGTACACGCCACCGTCCTCGGTCGATATTTGACTGCGGCGGCGGTATCATTCCCCCCACTCATCAAAAATTGCTCGCGGTTCAATCGGGTATTTTTGACTTGTTGACCTGGTCAAAAGTACGTCCTTCGTTCAAGAAAACACAACTCACCGCCTGTGGTGATCCGCACCCAAGCAGCGTCGATTTCAGGACTCGGGTCTCCATGGTAAACGGAAGTGGAATTTGCAGCGGCGTCAAATCGTTTCTCAACGTATCGGACAGCCTCGTTCACAGGTGCTTCAATAAAATGCGTCAGTTGGTTGACTTGTTTTGCTAGATTGTGCTTACAGTAAGTCAGGAGCGGATCAAGAGGACAAGCTTTTTTGGTGGTGGTAATCCACAACGCGCAAAAAGTGGAGGCGACAACGAAAAGTAAGGCATGAACAGCAAGAGATTCGGAAAATCCATACCCCAGTCGTCCTCGATGATGGACGCGTAAGTGGAGAGACGAAAACGGCAAGTACCGATCATCGATCATCTCTGGAATGGAGCACTATACTCGTTACACAGTACTTCGTGTTCTCTAACCGAAATAGCACGCTGCATTTGCTTATCGACTCGCCGACGACGGGCCAACGTTCGACGCGAACATGACACATTTTCGGAGCCAAGTACATCGCTGACCTTAGTACCCCGAAGTTCGAACTGAGCACTTTTCAAGCCTGTCTTCACCATCACAAAAATTGTAAAACCTGGATATGCTCAAATATATGTATATATCCAGGTACAAGGCCTGTAATCCCTATATTTTATAGGCCACCTGAGGTCGAGGATACACGACCATAGCTAGGAACTCAAGAGCTCGAATATTACAATATTATGTCTGTATTACTCTGTAATGTCCTTCTAGAGATCCACCCGATGAATATTAATCGGTCACGCACACGGGGGCATATATGGTCATACACGAAGATGTATTGGGATCCATTTCAAGTTGGCTACATGATTGGACGAGAGATACATGCAGGGATCTATTGGCTTACAGAAACGGGATTGAAATACATGCTATCATGATAGGAACAGGATATCATACACCAATGGAACGGAGACTTCAACACGTACCTCCTACCGAGTCACTTACTAGTACGAAGACGCTTCGCTTTCCGAATGTGGCCACCAGTCTCCTCGTCTTCAAGTTCATTTCGAGCACATCTCTTCCCAAGGTACCCGTTGCTTGTTACGAGAGGCATCAGGGGAACTGTGACACATAGATATAGTTATATAACTTCTTGTCAAAGATAACTTCTATTGTCCTTCATATCAGTATTGCAACACACTAGCTCAGGCATTATTTTGTTTGAGTGGCTTGATAGCAATTACAAACCAATTCCATAATTATCAATAGGATCCAAAGTATCATCTTTCAATCAGTTGTCAACAATATAATTGATATATTCAATTATGAAATCAGTCTAAATTAAACTAATTAGAATGTCTCTCAACCTGAGTGAGATGTCAATCTATGTCATAACTTTGTATATTGTAACTACTCTAGCTGTGATACTAATTGCCAGATCTCCCAAGTTGAGTGAGATGATGTCAACCTATGTCACAACTCTGTATATTGTAACTTCTCTAGGTGTGACACAAGTTGCAAGATCTCCCAAGTTGAGTGAGATGTCAACCTATGTCACAACTTTGTATATTGTAACTTCTCTAGGTATGACACAAGTTGCCAGATCTCCCAAGTTGAGTGAGATGTCAACCTATGTCATAACTTTGTATATTGTAACTTCTCTAGGTGTGACACTAGTTGCAAGATCTCCCAAGTTGAGTGAGATGTCAATCTATATCACAACTTTGTATATTGTAACTTCTGTAGCTCTGACACAAGTTGCCAGATCTCCCAAGTTGAGTGAGATGTCAACCTATGTCACAACTTTGTATATTGTAACTTCTCTAGCTCTGACATAGATTGACATCTCACTCAACTTGGGAGATCTTGCAACTTGTGTCACACCTAGAGAAGTTACAATATACAAAGTTATGACATAGGTTGACATCTCACTCAACTTGGGAGATCTGGCAACTTGTGTCAGAGCTAGAGAAGTTACAATATACAAAGTTGTGACATAGGTTGACATCTCACTCAACTTGGGAGATCTTGCAACTTGTGTCACACCTAGAGAAGTTACAATATACAAAGTTGTGACATAGATTGACATCATCTCACTCAACTTGGGAGATCTGGCAATTAGTATCACAGCTAGAGTAGTTACAATATACAAAGTTGTGACATAAATTGAAATATGCTTCTATGTGACTCAGATGCTCTTCCATTATACAGCCTAGAAGTATAGAAATTATGACAACACCATCCTGAATGATATCCAATAGCATACAATCAGCATACATCCCTATATGTGCCAAATGCCCCTACATTATAAAGACTTGAAGTGTGGCAGATCTGGCTAGATCCGTCAGAATTATATTCAATAGCATATGACTGGCATGATGAGTCGTTGCAGCATAATTAAATTGCATGAGCTACAAAACTCCGTACCATTTTCATTTGCTTCATATAGCTAGCCACGGACAGCTCATATCACTCGAGACACAGATTCCAGGGAATATTAACAGTTGATGTTATTGGAGAGACAGAACCACAGGGACTATATAATCAAAGTTATAATCAACTAGCTCCAGCTTCGACAGCAGCTGCCCGGTACTCTGCACGTCTAGCCCGAATTCTCGCAAGAGCACTATTCTTAGATGGTAGGCGCTCACTCTCTGTGTAGAGAGGAAAGATTTGCCTGTTCCACCATAGGAGTAACTGATCAACTTCTTCCTTCTCTTCTGAATCACTAAGTAAGTCGATTATACTATTGTAGAAGCGCTCGGAATCAGTAACAAGATCCGTGCGTGAAAATACCTGTGCCGCAGAGAGTGCAAATCGAGCCTAGTAATGGTCAGTGTGACACCAGTGATGCTTTCATACTACATGCCTGGGTCGCGACATAAGCAATCGAGGCCTTGGTAACACTTCGCATCCCATGAATGCGGGCATTACCGGAGCGGGTGGCCTTCGGCTCCTGATCCACAGAACTCGGCGACGTAAACACATGTTTATAAGCCTAAAATTTGTCAGATTAACTTTCACTAAGCTGTATCAACGTGACTTACGCAAACCAACAGTCCGCTGCGGAGAAGGCCGTTCCACGGGTCGTCGGGATCATACATATAGTTAGCGTAAAGTAAAATAGGCCACTGATCTCCAGCGACCTGATGTTGTCCGTTGCGCAATTTTTCCCGTATTCTACGGACACTGTCAGGATTCAACCAAAGCGACTCGAAATGTACGTACTCTGAGTTCTGCCACTCATAGCCGGCAGGGCAGAGGAGGGCGCCTGTGCGCTCGTGGTTGAATCCTCGACCGGTTTTCACATTGCGGGGGATGTGGGGGCTAAGGGTTTGCCCTTTGGGCGTAATCCAATCAATAATAGCTCCTTTCATCCCTTTGGTATCATCAGCCCGCGCACTACTCGCACCCTTCTGTACCTACAAGAAATTGTCAACGATGTAACATAGTCGAGTAAGCTGTCTCACCAATTCAGCAACCGTAATGATGTCCTCTTCCGAGGATTCCATGAGACGAGCCTCAAGCCCCGGGACCACCCTCAATAACTCTCGAAATACAGAGTACTCTTGCCTTTCCCTTCGAATGCGTTCAACTCAGTCTGCCTGCAAAAAAAAATCGGACAACGACTTACTGGACTGTCAGCGACTCTTGGCCGTTTTCTTCAATCTCGCCCATGAGAGTTATTCCATTGGTCAGCAAGGCTTGCACGTTGCAGAATGCATGGATTACGCGACCAAAATGGCGTCCGTGATGGACCAACGGATCCTGCGTAGCCCTAGTCAGATCGTAAGCACAGAAGAAACGCCAATGAGACGAATCGTACGGTCGTTTTCTCGGCCCTAATTCGAGAGCGTTCGAGAGCGGACGCTTCTGTCCACTATTTGCACTGTCATCTCTTTGAGAAGCGGCCTCTCGTCCGCCCACATGTCGACCATCGTCGTGAGACATAGATGTTAGAGCTGTAATATGGAAGGTTCCAGCAGATCAAATGAGGGAGAATGAAGGAATGGGGACGACACTACGAACCTCAGCCTTTATATACCTTGGCCACTTGTTTGCATGTGTCGAAGTGACCTGCCTAAAAGGAAACTCGTCAGATTCGATCGCCAGATCTATAGATCCGATCTCAACACGATTCACCGCTAATTTGTCATGCCATTGCAGGCAGATCGGCAATTCAGATCGGTCGTTTGAAGCGAAACTCAACCCACTATACGCAAATCTGAGCGACAAGACTTTGACAACGAATGGTAAACACAAACTTCGGTAGAGTGCCACGAATTGGAGTGTCAAGTTCAATATTGGTCCACGGTCTTTCCACTCACGGCATATTGATATGGACTGCATAAACTAATCGACGGGATCAAGAAAAGTGTGCACTAAATTGAAGTGTTTACTCGCCCGAGTTGTGGTAGCGGGCTGTGAAATCTATATGGGCTCGCGCCCCATGGCCGACCCGCTCTCATGTTGTGAAGGGCTCGCACGTGGAGACATGGATACAATACGGTAGGACGCATGGTAAGTTAAACTGTGGTGCGTGAACGTGGG
>JBBPNU010000109.1:0-28309 GCA_038091055.1 Leccinum angustisporum
ATGTCCATAAATCTCGCCGCAGAAGAGCACGGATAAGATCTTTGATATCAGCAGGCACGGTCAGTGGTTCCTCCGGTTTGGTCGACGTAGAGTGTGAAGGGGGCTGATTTGAATTCGCACGCGGCAGATCCTCGTCCGGGAACTTGACACCTTTGGAGTGTTCGATTTTCTTGAGGAGCTCGACGTGATTTTGCGCGCGAAATGGTGGTTTTCCTACGCACATCTCGAATAATACAGCGCCAACACTCCAAAGATCAGCCTTTGCATCATACTTTTCATATCGCAGAATTTCGGGTGCCATGTACAAACTAATTCTGAGCTTAGTGCTGCACTAACTGCCGAGTTGGATGCGAACTTACGGTGAACCACAAAGAGTTTCTGCCAACATTGCGTTGGGAAGGGAGCGTGCGAACCCAAAATCAGCAACCTTCAGGATTGGCACCCCAATAGGATGCCCTTTCGCGAGTTCCTCCGGAGGTGCTGGCGTCAGGAGGAGATTCTGTCCTCGATCAGTATGGGTACGTAAAAAAGGCAAGACAAGGTCTACCTGTGGCTTGATGTCTCGATGGATAAGGTTTCTAGTGCGTAGAAATTTGAGTGCTCGAGCTGTTGAAATATTTGTTAGTCGTGCGAATGAAATGAAGAAAGAAACACACCAAGCTGGCGCAGAAAGCTGCGCACGACTATCTCGTCTAGGCCGCCAGATCTTGGATGGGGATAGTACTGCAAGGCAGCTCCTGGAGCTGGGGAGTATTCAAGGCTCTCGACGCGACCACGCTTCTTGATGTAGTTGGTCAGGTCACCGCCTGCACAATATTCCATGACAAGGAATATGTTTCGTTCCGCGCGCTAAGGGAGTAATTGTGAGCGCGAGACGGAGAACAGATAGCACGGAACAATAGTATAAAATGCTTCCAGGTAAGTAGAGGTCACGCAAGTGGAATGCGAGGCCCCTGCTTCGCATACAAGCGATTTTGCCAACGTCTGACAGAATAGAACTGACTCGTACCACAATGTCGATGAGCTTCGTTACATGGCGATGTGACAATGACTTGAGTATTTCGATCTCGCTTTGCAGATTGTCGAGTAGCTTGGCCGTGAGGATATCTCTGCGAACGGACTTGATGGCGACTGTCTGGTGTGTTTCCTGATAGGCAACGACATAGATCTGAGCTGGCGAACCAAAGAGACGGAAGCGCGATACGCACCTCATGGTATCCTTTGTACACGGTTGCAAAACTCCCCTTTCCAATGTCGCTCACGATCACGTATGGACGAGCTTCGTCGTCCTCGGTCGGGCGTCTTGTAATGGACTTGTCCTTGTCGGGGGGCATGCTGGGCGGGGGCCCTGTGGCGGGCGAGCGTTGCATGCGATGGTGGATGTTGGAGAGAGAAAGAGAACGGCTCGGCTTGCTAATTAGCTTTGCCGCGCAGGGGTCTCTCTCAGCCGATCATAGAGCCTTCCCTTTTTTGGAAGGCTGTTCCCGACTGCTGACTAAGCAAAGGTCGGTTTGGCAACTTCTTCAACAAGTTAAAGTCCAACTCTTATAAAGTACCTAAGTTACTGGTAAGTAGGAACTTATTTGATTGTGACGCTAGGAATGTCTTGAAAACGTGGAGAAAAAAGGGGGATCAATGCACATGGTAAGACCTACTTCTCATTCAACGTCACTAGTTCCCCCCGGATCACACCGATACGGCAATATCTGCGTCGGGCCTGCCACCAAGGCAGTGTTTGTCGGACGCCTTCAGCGAAACTCAGTATGAGCGCTCAGGCGTCAGTTAAAGTACACGGTGGAGGAAATAGCGCTACCGCACTGCTTTCATCCTCTGAGTCATTTACTGTCGCTGACTAGGTCGCTAGTGTCCTTGAACTGTTTTCCTTTGGTCGTTCTATCCACTTTTTTCGCATCCGAGGTTCCGCGGGCGATTCTGGGTATCGGTTCAGAATTAGTCATTCCGACCACTGTACCTTCATGATGGGTGTTGCTGCGTCCCACCGAAATGCAGGCCAGATACGGTCGGATGCTATCGACCACCAAATCGAACAGGAGTCGAGACATTGCACGAAAGCGGACGTTCTCTTACTTGGTACGTCCTTTTATTCAGCCCTGTTTCATCTAGCGCCAGCACACAACTGACTTTCATCCAGGGTCTGACCCGGAGATGTCGATGACTGTTAAACAAATGAAGGTCCAGCACGGCTTGACTGACAGCGAACTGACGCATTATCGTCTCAAAGTGTACCGACAATGCCTCGACAATGCCCAGGCGCTCGTTCTCGCCATCCGTAATATGGGTATTGAATATGCCAACCACGCAAACAATGTAATCTCTCTATCACATTCGCCTCGCCTCTCCGCTGATTAACTCTAGCAGGTCAATGCTGATCGCATACTCGAGTATTACGTCCAGCATACCCCTTCGCTTGTCTCCTTTCCCGAAATTGCCCAGGCCATACATCATATATGGCAGGATCCAGTTATACCGAAAGTCCTCGACTTTCGGGATAAGCTCTGTCTTGGCGAGCATGCTGACTAGTCAGTCTCTAATAATATTTCATTGTTTTTCTTGTACTAATCCTGATCACGAGTTTCTTCCAGGAGATCCTTAGAATCGGGTCTCCCTGCTACGTGCCTACGAACATTGACGTCTTGAGAACACGAGAAAACATATCACAGATCGTCGAAACTTGCTTCACCTCTGGTGAATTCAGGTATGTTTCGTGATTGCACTTTACCTCATCGACTCGACTTTCGTAGGATGGTCATAATTGATGATGGTATCCGGAACTCGGTTCACAAATGGGTACATTACTTCGAGGATATCACCTGCGTCCTCTTCTGCGCGTCGCTGAGAGACTATGACCAGGTTTTTCAGGAAGATGATCGTCAGGTTATATGTCTTGACTCCTCCAATCAGCTACCGCTGACGTCGTTTGTAGAACCAATTGAATGAATCCATTACGATCTTTGACTCTATCGTCAACTCCCGTTGGTTCGCGCGCTCGAGCGTCATCGTACTTCTGACTGATATCGACGTATTCAGGGACAAGTTATCCAAAGTATGAACTAATCTTCCGTTGATTTCCACGCTTCACCTCATCATGTCTGCTAGATACCACTAGAGAAAATATTTCCCTGACTATGCCGGCGGTGCCGACATCGACGAAGCGCTCGGGTATATACAGTCGCGATTCGTACAGGTCAATCGAGCAAAGGTCCCAGTACACTTCATGTGCGTCTCTGCGTCCCCACGTCGTGACTGTAAAAACCTTTACTCACTTCCTTCCAGCCTGCACAGAACCAAGGATCCGACAACTCCCCAGCGTCTCCTCGCGATCGCCAAGACGACCATCCTGCAAAAAGCCTCGAAGGAACTCCAAAGGAAACCGCCATTTTCGGCTGTGATGCGAACCTGGTGTATGTGCTCCGCATTGTCGCCAACTTGAAGTCGGTCTCGACGACTATGCCTCCCTTCTGGGTACTCATAGCAAGCCTGGCGTCATTTCCGCACGCTATAGTACCATGCTATCTTGCGATGCGCAACGTTCAGCCTCTATCTTTCCTCTTTCCCAAGCTCGCTTTCCAAGTGAACCACCGATCAGTCCCAGTTCGCCAGAATCATTGCCATTAACTCGCCGCACTCCGAAACACCCGTGTATCGCCATCGTGGTCTAAATCAATCTCAATTTGCGGAAGGTTCTATGAATGCTACACTTGGGGCACTGCGGGCACGTGTTTGTTCTGCAAAGCAGATTAATTAGTGGCAAGTGGTAGACTACACGCAACATGATATCATATCCTGCAATGCACTAGCCGAGGTATCGAGACCCAAAGGGACCAACTGGTGAGCCAAAAAAAAAAAAAATAGCGTTCATAAAGCATGCCAACGCGTCAGTCAGATATATGTCAGGTATATCTCGAGATTAAGTAGTAAGAGATGAGATGAGATGAGAAGAGAAGAGAAGAAAGAAAAGTGTCGCCCGATCGTATCGCAATATTGCAGCATAACGCAACGGCATCACCGTGACCGACTGCTCAGCTTCTTCTCCGAGTCGAAAAACGCAACCAGCTGTCCGACGGGGACCTTCTTCCCCGCACCCACCAACGGCTTGTGCCCCTTGGTCTTCTCTGTCTTCGATTGCCGTCGTAGGACCAGCGGATCAACGAACCGAGACTGCAAGTGGGCCCCGCCACCACCACCCACCACCACCGCCGCCGCCGCCGCCACTCAAGCTGCTGCTCCTGTCCGTCCTCAAGTCTGTCGACTGCGACCGCAGACGGTGCTTCGAAAGCGCAGCCTGATTGCTCTGCAACAGCGATGAGCTGCTATACGTCGACTGCGCTCTCGCCTTGGGGCTCGCCGCTAAACCAGGCTTCCCAACACCGCGCCCGTCATCCGTACTCGCGCCCACAAGCCTGATCCCGGAAACCATCGCAGCCCCCGTACGCGCAGCACCCTTCTTCCCGACCGTCTCTGCGTCGTCATAACCGTCATCGTCATCCTCGCCGTTATTGCCGCCATCGTTGTCATCCTCGCTGCTCTCCGTTGCGTTCGAGAAATACGCAGTTCCCATGCCCATCGTCGTCCTCACCCTCTCCCGTTCGTACTCGGCGTCCACCTCAGGCGGAGCAACGATCAGCCCGCTCCTTTCTGGACATGTGGATCGCAGGCGCTGGGGCTTTCTTCCTGTGCTACCTTCAGCTCAACATCGCAACGAAGTCGGCCAGGTATAGCAACGTCTTTGATGCGTGGTTCTTCATTTGCTTCCCAAACACGTGCTCAAGGCATTTGGATAGAATAACCACCGCAATGTTCATGTCCTTCACAGCTCCAGGGCTGAGCAGCATTCGCAGTCAGATGATATTTTGTTATGAGGCTATCTCATCCGCTGGTATCATTGGTATCATTCCCGGGCTCCTCATCCGTGAGTTAATAATGCTCCATAATGTGCTACATCTAGCTAATGTCAAAGACAGTGACGAGCTCCCTTAAGTTGGCATTGAAGAACATCATCTGCGGTAGTGTCAAGATGGTGTATGCGCTCATTTATACTCTGTTCCTGGGTTTTGGTTTGCAAATCGGCTCAGACCTGTATCTTCTCTTCGACCCTACAGCTCGACATCATCTTGCGACACTGGCAGCCAGGATTGGGCTGAAGTATTGGAAGTGCTAGAGCTATACGCACGTGCAGAAGCCGAGTACCTATGTACGTGAGGGTTTTCTACTGGGAAAGTACATGTTGAACGGCTGTTACAGCTATTCTCCAGAAACACGCTGAATTATTGGTTGACCGCCACGCGTACTTTGCAGTGCTCGAGACGCCACCGGATGAGTTGGGGGATGACTTCTCCACCTCATGGACCCATGAATTCCTCTCTGTGGTCGTTTGGCCATCTTACAAAGGTAATGGATTCTCTGATGCGATGCAGGCTGATCTGACGTTTGGCTGAAAAGGTTGGTACCTCTGGGATAAGGGATTGGGAGTTTGAGTTGATTGAGTAGGCTCCTCCAAGCGAAAAGTACGTGTTGTTTCATTTACATCGTGTGTTACTCAACGGGATTGACAGGCCTGAACTTGTCTAACTCATGGAAGAGTTCTATCTCTCGCGCCTTCAGCAACCCACATGCAGGTCGGTTATGGTACCTATTCCCACTCGTTCACCTTAGTTTATCTTCTGTGCTCAAAGGATACGAGGACACTTATCAGTCGTATTCCTCATTCACAACAAGGTACAAACCAGCGGCTGAGTACGAGCCGCTACTTGTGAGCTCTTCGGGTCTCGCGTACGAAGTCGTAAGTGTTCGGAGGGCTCTGAATCGGTGGTGGTGGTGGTGGTGGTGGCAGAGACGGTTGGAAGTCGTTGAGCAAGTACCGTCGAAAGGTTTACATCGGAGGCACGCAAGAGGGCGAGGTCACCGAGGGTGTCGCTGAGCGGGAGGGGTTTTGACTTTGAGGACGACATGACTGTGGGACACCAACCATCAGTGCGGGCTACCCCTTTCTTGTATGGAATCCACATCCTCAGAGCCAGCTGTGGACGAGAAGTCTACTGCTCCTGCACGAACTTCGACACACTCCGCGTTTGACTCTCCAGACGCAGACATTGTGCTCGTCTCGCGCGATCCAGTTCGCTTCCAACATACGTTCATACTCAAGTTCATACTCAAAACCACGTCTGGCTGGGTCCGCTCCCCCTTTTCTCTCTCCCTCAACCATCTCCGTCCACGTCAGACACTGCGGACGGCGGAAGTCGGCCCGCTCTGATCCCATCGACGACGGATCCCGAGACGATCCACCTGTCCGAAGACTCGACCACGCTCAAGCTGCTGTTCCGGATTATCAGCCGACTGGACCAGAAAGCTCCCCCATATTCGTATGCTGTCATCGTCAACTCCTGGCCTCCCGCACTTACCGACGACCGTCATCCAGAAACTACAAGCCGCTGGCAACGCAGGGATACCCATCAACATCGAGCGCTTCGAGATTCACCGTTCCGGTGTTCCCTATGTTTGGATCGGGCCTGGATTTGATACCCACTGGCAAGGACACCGTGACCCTGCTATGTTGTTTGGTGGTCAGACGAAACACCTGCGATATCTTTGCTTGTCAGGCATCCATATCGACTTCAATGACTCCCCGATCTCCAATCTCACAACGCTCGACCTTCGGCATATAGCAGTGGAATCATCTCCTACCCTTTCACGCTTCAGGGAAATTCGGAAGCATTCCCCCGGCTTGGATAAGCTCACGCTAGACGGGTGCGGCCCTCAGCCAGAATCAAAGTGGCTTGACCACGCCGCCTCCCAAATCTACGGTCTTAAATGCTCGGCTCTTTCAACATTTCCTACGCGTGCTTCATTGTCACACAGATCAACGGTCCTCGTCTTCTCTTCGCAACTACTCCGCAGCCCTGATGAAGCGCGAGTCTCAGTGGTCAGTTTCACGACCAACACCTCCCAAGGTAAGTCGATCTAGCCCTATGGTTTCATCCTCATGCAAACCCATTACAGCTTAATGGTGGTACCATGTCCCCGAAGCCTAGCTTGTCGGCTTCGCAATCACTCGACAGACCGCGTTCGACGCAACCTCCTAATGGTTCCACATCTGACACCCGCCGAGAAAACATCAGGCGTCCCAGCGGCTCCAAGAGCTCAACCATCAAGTAGCGCTCCTCTTGATGACAGACCACCTATGCCTGCAAGCTTGGCAAAGTTGGCCATCGAAAGGTAAGGATAAATGATCATCGTACATCGACTCGCGAGAATGATCGATACAGGAAGAGTGACAGGGAACGTGACCGAGACCGTGGACAGGACAGACATGGGGAACGCAACCGTGATAGAGAACGCGACAGAGACCGGGATAAGGAGAAGCAGAGGGAACGTCCTGATAGAGATCAAGATCGCGACAGGGACCGATAGAGATCGAGATCGCGACAGGGACCGATAGAGACCGAGATCGCGACAGGGACCGGGATCGCCATCGTCGTGATGACAAGGATCGAGATCGCGAGTCGCGCAAGGACCGAGGCAGAACAAGTCAAGTTTTAGTGCCTACACCTTCCAGAGCCCCGCGTTCCTACTCGACCCGACCCGACTCGACACCACCTCACCGCCGAGATCGGCGACGATGCTCTCGGCAAAAGACACCGTCTCACCGACGATGATGTCAGTACCGTACTATCGCTTTGGTTAATGTGGCTTGCTGACGGCTTGACAGGTTCAAGACCGCGCCTCGAAGCGTAGCTCTCGCAAGGAGGGCCACAGGCCCGGTGACGATCGTAGCCGCCGCTCAGACAAAGAGGAGTATACATCAACACGCTGCACGCCACTCAACCGACGCATCCCACTCCCTCCCTGCCGACACCGACACCCTCTCCTCTCTCTCCACTCGGGTGACTACTCCCACTCATGCATCCACCTCCATGTCGACACGTCAACACGTCGGTGCATCCATGCCGCCACCTCCTTCTCCCTCCTGCATCTTCATTCCCTTTCCCTCTTCCACGCCCACCCCACTCCCTTTCCTACCTCTCGACGAAGACGCAACGCTCGACGACTGTCACGGTCGCCAACGCGTGTCGGCCTCAACGATGACAACTTTGCGACGAGAGTGACCGTGACATTGTAGGCCGTGTCAATGACGGTCGACAACACGACGAAGACATCGCAACAACGAAAGGCGCTCTCAATCTCCAACGGTGTCGACACTATGACAACCCGTGCCACCACGGCAACGGCTTTCCATCTGCAAAACCGAGCCCACAAGACGACCATGCACTCTCGCCCTCCACATGATAATGACGACGACGCTGAGCGCTGATACTCGCATCCGTACTAATTCAAATACCCACAGCGGGTTGCCGCATAGTAGTTTGTATATAGCGAGTCCGAGTAGATTACTACTACAGGTTGACAAAATTCAACATTTGCTCAGACATTACATTATCGCTCTCCGAGTCCGAGCCCAACCGCTGTGCTCCGTGGTGGCACTTGGCGTGACGCGCAGCCACCGTGGCCACACACTGCGAGGACCGTTGACCGGACACGAAGACGACGCAACTTGAAGTTCAGCACGCCAGCACGTGTCCGCTTTTTCACCCTTGCCCACCCTACAACAACTTCGACGCGGTAAAGAATACGACAACGCCCCACCATCACTGGGGATGGTTACCCCCAGAACTGCGACTCGCCAGCAGCGGCATGGCCTGGAAGGGCAAAGAAACCGAAGGAGTCACAGCGATAGTCGCGAGAAACTTTCAACTCAGAGTAGGACTCAAGGACCGGCGGAGAGAGACATTTGACGGTCACTTCGTTCGGGAGGTGCGCCGTGAGCCATCGCCACCCTGCGAGAGAGATACTCAACGAGCGTAACAGGATCATGACAGACTCGCAGGTCTAATCAAGCAACACTTTGCCGTGACGTTGGAGGTCCAGGACGTGACGTTCAAAGGGTGGAACTGGGGTATCACCGACATTCAAGGTTTGTGTCTACAGGACCGCTAGACGGCGTGCTAGATCTCATCTATTTTCAGGTCAAGATCTAGCTTTCCTCGTGTCGAACAAGATGATGCCTTTGAGCTACCTTTGAACCAAATTGCCAATTCCAACATTACCGGAAGGACAGAGGTGTCCCTCGAATTCGTGCCTTCAGGTGCCAAAAAGGCTTCAAGAACTGCTCCGGATGAGATGGTCGAGATTCGTGTCTACGTCCCTGGCACGCACACGAAGCTTCGCGGCTCTGATGCCGGCTCACAAAAGTCCGATGCGGAGGACGAGGACGCTAGGGAAGTCAGCGCAGCTCAAGCCTTCCACCATGCCATCAAAGACAAGACCGAAATCGGACAAGTGTCGGGCGATCTTGTCTTGAGCGTGCTCGTACTCACCCCTCGTGGACGTTACGACGTGGACATGTTCCTCGACTTTCTACGACTCCATGGCAAAACCTATTATTTCGAAAGTATTCCTACCTCCCAAGGACGATCAGCATGTGTTGTTCATTGTGAGTATTCGTCATTTTTCACGACATGACATCCAAGAGTTAGCTTGGTCTTAGTACGCCGATCAGACAAGTGTCAGACCAGATACCAATATCTGGTCATGCGGTGCGATTTGCCCGAGAGGAAGAGACGACCGCCGAACTTAACATGTCTGAGTGCGTCCCTACTTGATCGTCGATTATGACGTTTTACTGAGCGACTTTACACCTAGAGAGAATATTACAAAGTATGATAGACTCAAAAAGAACTACGAGGATCCTACGTTGCAGGTCGTGTCAGGCGTCTTCCGCGCTCTGTCCAGAAAGAAAAAGATCGGTTCATGCGCCTTCCAAAGGTAACAGGTGTGTTGCTTTCTCAACGTCAACCACAACGACGACGACGACGAAGCGTTGAACATCGCGCAGGGCGCATTGTAACCGGCTGGAACTGACATCCTAAAAAATTCGTTCTCGAAATTCGTTCACAGTGCAACTAGCCTGATCGTCCTCATGGCGTCCGAAGCCACCTCCAAGCCTTCGGGCCGTCCCTCCAAACCTACAACACGCTCTTCTCTGCGCAATTCCCTTAATTTCACATCTGTCGGAAAGGCCCTCGTCGACGTGATCAACAAGGACTCTCGCGACCGCGACAAAGCCCTCAAGAAATCCAAAGAGTCTTCCTCCTCGCGTCGCCTCAGTCTCATGAGCTCTACCACGATCAATCACGCGAAACCAAAGCCTCCCACGCCCACACATGGAAAGGAGGATAGCCCCTCCTACAAGACCATAACTCGCAGGAGACAGTCAACCCTCCTCAAACATGGTCCTTCCTCGGACGAACATGGCGTCAAGTCCCCTGATCCTAACCCATCTAGTCCTTCTAGACGTTCGACGCTACGCTCCAAGACTGCTTCCTCCACCATTTCGTCTGCTCTTCCAAAGTATCGGCCCAAGTCAGCACTCATTGAGCCGACCAAGAAACCGCTTTCCCCTGTCCGTGTGGGGAGTCGTAGACGGATCAGCACTTTGGAAGAAGACGATGGTGCACAAAGAGATTCCCCCAAGGAGAAAGGCACTCTCCGTTCCTCTGTGGAGAGGGTCGAGAGACCTATTAGTCCGTTGCCACACAGGGCGCTGGCGGTAAAAGTCAATCTTCCCAGCCCGACTACCCCTACCAAGTCCAAGATTGCCCAGTCATCTCCCGCCGCCAAGTCTGTCTCGTTTCCATCCCGTGCTACGTCTACTCGGGCGGCAAAATCAGTCAAAACTGCTGAAACTTCAACCCCGTCCCGAGCTGCCACGCGACCCCCTTCCTCAGCTTCCTCGTGCAGCTCCCATCCCTCGCCCTTGAATCCGCCCTCGCTCAGAAATGCATTTGGCTTTGGTCGTTCAAAAGCAGCAAGTCAAAACACGACCCCGTTGAAGGTTACTAAGCGCCAACCTCCAGAGTCTCCACTTGCCCATCACAAGCAGGCTTCCGTTGGCAGTCTTGGTGGTACTGGAAAAGACCCTGTGATGAGACTTTTGCAGAGCGACGAAAGTAACAGCGAGGACAGCATGGAGATTGATGATATTGAACTACTTCTTGTTCCCGTGGCATCTCTCGCAGCGCCGACCCCTGCAATTCCGAGAATCTGTAGGACGATGCAGTCCTCAGAGTCTGGGCTTCAGACACCCTCCCGTCCGTCTAGTCTCCTGCCAACTCGTGCCAACCTCTCGTATTTGTCGGCGTTACCTCCCTCGGAGAGTTCTCCAGCATTGCGGCCTAGAGGTCGTCGTAACGATCAAAACCGCGGTTTGATTGTGTCCTTTGAACAGTTCACAGCCGATGATTCCCAAATCATCGTGCGAGAAGACCTGGAGGGCAGGTTGGCGGATATTGCGGCTCCTTTCACCCCGGGTTATCTCTCCCCCAACCCCAGCACCATAGCTCTGGATGTTCCAGAGACCGTGACCCCGAACTTGTCTGTGTTGCCTTCTCCTTCTGGCTATGGTTCAATCTCGCAGGTCCTTCTTCCCGATGTAACCCCTTCACCTGCGGTCTATCACTTAGCTCCGATATTTGAAACCTCGGTCGAATTGCCACCTCCTACGGATTCTGGTACCACTACTCTCCTTCGTCCGAAAATTGCTCAGGCGGAGTCTATTGCGAAGGAAAGGCTCTCGCGTTTGCAGGAGCTCAAAGCAGTGCCGAGTCAGAGAGGCAAAGACAGGTTTCTGCTCTCGAGCAGCAATTGCGCACCAGCGTGGAGGCGAGGGAGCGAACGGACGAGGAACGGGCTGCGTTCACAGCGTCACGGTCACTCCAGGATGAGCTTAGACGGGTGGAGGCCCGGTGTGCTGATGCGACACAGGCTGGTTTTGAACGGGGTCAACGAGCAGCGCAGTTGTCGTGGGATGCACAGCTTGCCAACGTGCATAAAACCTGGTCGCTGTCGTGTATGGCGCAGGAAGCTGCTCCCTTGTGGTCCTCGGTGAAGAACCAGGTTGATGACGAGAGGAATAACTTACGGTCTGCTCGTGAAGTGCTCAACGTCTTTATGGGTGTGCTGGATCTGTTTATTTTTTTTCATGTTCCCCGACTCGGATGCTCAATCACGAGCAATGACAGCCGTGACGGACATCCTGGCATCAAAGCCAACCTCAAAGCCGTCCAGGGTGACCTATTCATGTTCGAAAAATACAACATGTTTTTTGTATCCAAAACAGCCTACGCTCGTCGAGTTCACATCCACCAATGTGTCTTTTCTCGCGTTGAGGTACAAGCATGGGGGCCAGCGCTGCGCGTACGTTCGACCTCAAGATCGTCACCAAGAGCGGACCGGAATATACCTTTACCTCGATCAACCAGGAGGAGCACGAACCCGTGGAGACGTTCCTCAAGGGAAAAAAGGTCAAGGTCGAGAACGAGAACGAGATGGTAGCCGACGTCGACATGATGATGGTTGCTACCGGCGGGGATTCGGACGAGGAGATGCAGAGCGTAGCGAGCAGTGGTTGACGAACGACCGAAGCCTCGACTCGGTGGGAAGATGACGACAGGAAGAAGGTGGGCGCTGGTTCTGATGCGCCGCACGCACGCATGTCACCTCGTGTCTCTCCCTCTCCCGCTCCAGGAGCGACGACGACATGACGTGGAACGTGCGTTCCCGCCTCTTTCCCTACAATGCGACGACAACGTGACGAGACGCCACTGGCACGGCAGGGTGACAAGGGCGAGACAAGGAGGGGGACAAGGAGCCTGAGGAGTGACGACGATGAGACGACGTGCGATGAACGCAACGTTTACAACGCGACGACGATGTGACGAGGGCGGGCCGGGCAATCGAGCAGAGTTTATGATAATGACATGACATGCAACGAACAAAACGGCGACGAGGTGCATTCCCGCCTTTCTACTACCTTTCCCTCTTTCCGCCGTCACCCCCGCCTCTCCCTCTCCCAGCGGAGCAGTAGTACTAGTGTAGTTTTTGCCGTTGTCGTACTGTGTACTTTAGCTATTTAACCGATGTCACGGTGTACTATGGGTAAGCGAGTTACGTGTTGCCCACAAACTACTATATAACCGGTTCGATTGCTCTTTCTACTCTTTACCTTCTCCTGCCTTACTGATGCACCCTCGACCTGGAGGTAGGAAAAAGCGTCAAGCCGACGACATTAATGAAAACTCTCAGGCTGGTCTCGTGAAGAAACCCAAACCATCTGAGTTTGATTCAGTCGTCGACGATTCTCAGCCGCGTCCTTCAAGAACGGGGGCAGGTTCAGGAGGACGGATTGCTCAACTGGAGCGCATCGGTGCTGCTCTAGAGTCGACACAAAAGCGCAATTTACCACGGACAACACTGGGGGATGATGTAGAACCAAATCCCCTTGCTCCTGCGTCCCTCGAGAGGAATCGGGTATGTACAGCTCATTTTCGATCAAATCTTTTCCTAATTACATTATAGAAGTCTTCAAACCTGGATTCGAATCCTTTGAAGCCCGTGAGGACGACCAAGAACGTTAGTACTTATTTCGCTATGTTGTCGAGTTGCATTACCATTCTTTACCAGTTGGATGTAGCCCCCAAACCCCGTTTCATGGCGAATCACGGCAAAAGCAAGTATGGTTTTCGCGCCTCTGCTTGTATTGCTGGATCGCAGCCTGCAGCCTCCTCCTCTGGTTCAGTCTGTCAACCGCGTGCTAACGAGCACCAGGTCGTTTCCGCATCGGTCTCTCAAGCTTCCGCATCTGGTTCGTCGACCGTTCCAGACTGCCATGCTCCTCAGCATCCAGGCGGGGATCGACCATCTGCGCCATGTGACGTCTCACACCCAGGTCAAAGCGCAAGTCTAGGGAATCTGATCCGTCCACCACGCATTAACAAGCGTGCGTCCGTAGCTCCGTCAGTCCCTCGACCATCCACCCTTCGTGCATGGACCATTCCGGACCACAACGATCCCAACCAAGGTCATTTTCCCCGTGATCTGGGCAAGCAAGCGAAGCAGCGTGATATAAATAACGACGAACATGACAAGGACGGCTTCGGCGACAGGATCAGTGACGATGAAGATGGTCAGCGCGCTGACGACGAAGAAGATGATGATGGACATGCCAATGGAGCAGACGAAGCACTATATGACAGTGATAATGATCGCCACCGCCGTCTCGGTTCGTATGTTCATACTCAGTATTGACGTAAGATAACATGATTCATCCTAGCAGGCCCGGGTTTCTCCCGCGAAACGGAAAGTAGACAGATACTCCGCCATGAATCTCTACCACCCGACCACGAATTTACATTCTCCCGTGATGAAGAGGACGGGGATGCTGAGGCTTTTTTAAGGTCTGGCTCTGCCCACGCTCGGGATGTCAATCGTGATGAAGAGGACGGGGATGCTGAGGCTTTACCAAGGTCTCGCTCTGCCCACGCTCGGGATGTCAATGATCACACGGTCGATGTTTTAGAGAGGCACCAGGACCGAAATGGTCGACCTCGCGCACCCGATCCAACCATACTAGTAAATGTGCGGGACCGATCAGGGTCTGTTGTCCCGGAAGAAAGAGGTTCTAGCACTCCCGCTTTGATCCCTCGTCGTCGTCGTCGTCGAGCGCGTGATGAAGTTCCGCCTCCCAATCAACTCGGTCACTACACTCCTATCTGGAAGGATTGCTTGGAGGCTGCTAAAGTCGAATGTAGAGCCGTCCATGCCCTCTCCGATCCGTGGCCTAAGCTACAGACCAACCTCGAAAACTCTATCATGGACTCTCTGACGACGGTCGTCATGGAAAGAAGCCAACGTGGGATACGATTTGAACCTGGTTCGTATCAGCTTAGCCTACTACTACCGGTACTGACTCAGATGGTTCTTTGCAGATTATTGGCCGGACAAAAAGATTGACATGGCGAAGATGGTATGTTGTCTGTCATGTCTCTGTTTGTCATCCACCGTGACCTTGACTTGCTGCAGCTCTACGAAGACATGTCCACGTGGCGGTCAGAGATGAAGAAAGTGGCAACCGTAGCAGCCCCTCTACTTTACGAGTTGACACCTGCTCCGAGGGCAGAGTGCCCCGACCCTATTTCTTTTTCAAAGAATGCTGCTGCCGACCTCCTCAGAGAATCCCAATTTCTTCGTGACGGCCGGGATGAAAATGTAAGTGTTTTATTGTGTGCAAACTATATGACGTTCTGACCTATTGACAGGGGAAAACAAAAAACTTCGCCCATCCGGCACTCAAGGAGGTGATCATCAAGTTTTTTTATACTGGCAGCTACCGTGTTGCCCAATGCCGCCCGGATGACTTTCGTAGCGCCGTTCCGAAATTTTGTCTTGCTTTGTCAGCAACTGCTGTAAGTTCGGGGACACGTTTGTATAGTGGCATCAGATATCTGACCGGCGAGTTGAACAGCTGAACTGTGTGCTTGATGGCTATGCATTGAATGGTACAGGAGATACATTTCCTAAATTTTCAGCCAAGTCATACTCGTCTATTTACCATGGACTTATCACACTCATCGAAGCAATTGTTGAAGATCCTTACCATGGCCCACGTCTTGCTGATCAGCTTGCGAGATGGGCACGCGAAGGCTGGTGAGTTTGCCATGTTATCATCTTATTTTCACCATTGATGACTGTCTCTATCAGGGCTGCATTGCAACGGATTGATACAACAATACAGCGCCACGACCATCTCCAGATTGTTTTAGATTAGTAATCATGTACTATAATTTTTGTGAATGTGGTATAGCCTACAATATTTGGTTGTTAGAAAGGCTAAGGGTCGCAAATTACTACAGACGGTCCATATTTCTGGTTAATGGATACTAGAGTGCAAGTTTCCTATAGTTTTACAGAGCCTGAGGAATATTACAGTGCAAGTTCTCTAGGGTTTCACAGAGCCTGAGGAATGCTAGAGTCCAAGTTCCCTAGGTTTCACAGAGTCTGAAGAATGCTAGAGTGCAAGTTCCCTAGGGTTTCCCAGAGCCTGAGGAATGCTAGAGTCCAAGTTCCCTAGGGTTTCACAGAGTCTGAAGAATGCTAGAGTGCAAGTTCCCTAGGATTTCCCAGAGCCTGAGGAATACTAGAGTTCAAGTTCTCCAGGGTTTCACAGAGCCTGAAGAATGCTAGAGCCTAAGTGCCACAGAGTTCCACAGGAAGTCAAGAATACTAGAGCCCAACTATTTTACAGACATTGCATATCTGGACAGCAGTGTACATGACTAGATAGATATCATGAAATTGAGCAGACCAGTCCAGAATGGACCAGACTGGAGGCTCTAGATCTCTGGACAATTTTGGACAGCACTGTCTAGTGCAAAGGGATTTGCTGATGGGGGTCTGAGGCATGGCCAGGGAACGCACCAGAGGTCGACAAACGTTCCCGAAGTAAGCCTGGAATTCGTATCGGTCGTCCACGATCAGAACATTGCGACCTTCGCTACAGGTCACCACTCCTGAGAACTAGATAGCGAAGGTAAAATGTCCCTTCCCTCACCTGGGGTACTAGAGATTGATCTTCATACGGAGACGCGCTGGACGACGCATGGTGGCCATCGAAAGTCGAACTTTGGCCGGCTTCGCTAATTCGGGCTCTCTTCGCACGAAATATTTCCTTCACCCTGGAAAGAGCCCCGGAAAGTCGCTTCTTGCCTTTGCGACATCCCTTCTCGTGACGAGTGAAGCCACCGATGTCGTTGAAGGTGCGTCCACAAACACAGGTTCGGATCGCCGGAAGCATGCGTTAGTTATTGTCATCACATTTTTTGGATACTTATAGTCCGCCGCTGCTCGTGCTCACTGCTTAGGACAGTTTTTTTTAAATAACGTGTCACGTGGAAGCATGCCGCTGGCAGATTAGTCAGTGTCAATTTGAGGCGAGGGGGAAGGTAGCGCGTCAAAGTCGCAACTCGGTCACGGCCGGGCGGACCTCGAAAAAAGGTGAATGGATTCGACTGATTGGTCGAACCCTCGCATGGCGGTGCTGCCGCTGCTCCTTCAAACCTCGTACAATGACATTGATATTCTTGGACAAAACAGGCAGGACAGGATCGAAAGATGGCATGGATACAGGCGACTACTATCCCTACACATACGGGCACTCGGAATCCTTGACGAAGGCAGTGTCTGTAGACCCAGAAGGAACGTGATCAAGTTACACATAGGACGAGAGCAGTTGACCAATGTCACCTTTTCACAGTCGCACTTACAATAAATAGGCTATGAAGAAACAGAAGAATACATCTAGAAGGAACTTCAAATTGTTAGAGTAAAAAATGAAAAAGAAAGTCCCCAAAATTGCTAGACTTCAGCATGCTGTCAGTCTGAGCCGGATGAACTGAGTCTGACTGATGAACTCACCTAGTAACTTATGACATAAATTACGGACAGACACACCCATATTCCGTTCCACCTCCTATGGACAGAGAAAAATCCTGCATCCTTAAGCGAGTAATGGCAGTGATGTACCGCCCCTTCACAGTATCCGCTTCGTCGACGTCAACGAAAACATGAGCTTCGAAAATCTTCCGGGCTTCTGCATCGCCGAGCATTTGGCGCAAGGCGCCCTCCCAATCATGGCAACTCTGCTCAACATCTGCCATGCGTGCAGCCATTGTAGTTTTCTCCGCCAACGACCGTCTATACATGCGCTGTAAGTGATCTGGAGAAGGGGATGTGGCAACTGGCAGTCGCTGCCAATTAATGTAAGACATATCGCATACCGCGGACATAGATGAACTCCCACCATCATCTTTATGGAAGTATCTACGACTCTGATATAGTCTGCAGCTCCAACAATCCTTTTGTATTTGGTGGGGTCGATATCACCAAGTAGAATCCTATCCATACTGCGAGATGGAGGCCGCACGGCCAGAGGATATGGCATTGTAGCCTTGTTCGAAAACGCTGCTGGTGCATCAATCTCGTTCGAGAACGGCGCTAAGGAATTGGCGCAGCGTGTGACGTTAGGGGCGTTCGACATCTTGAGTTCTGCCTTAGTATGAGGATGGGTTGCGTGAAGGTTGGCACTGTAACTTGAAGAGAACAATTCGTATATACATGTACGTCATGTGATCACATCCCTTGTTCACACGCTGATCATGCACTAAACCTCTCCAGGCACAAGATCCCGGCGGAGATATAGACAATTTAAAGGGATCAGCGGAATCCACACCAGCAGACGCCGTATTACAAAGACCTTCAATTGCACAGGGTTCAAAAACTGAAAGATGCGAGGACATACGCGGGAGAGTCATAGATGTGATACATACCTTCCTTTCACCTATGTCAGAACCAGAAACGAAAGGGCAGCTCTCTATGATAGAGATCGTTTGAGAACAAAGCGAAGGTCACTCTTCCTGGGAAAGCACGGATGCAATCAGAACAGAAAGTCTCTAGATGCTTGTTTCTTGTCATCGTTCACGACAGCCTCGGTCAACTATGAATCCAATCAAGAGCCAAAGAGTTAAGACAGGAACAACGGGAGTAAATTCACTAGACCTTATACATAAATCATCATGTTCTCTGATAATTCGTTTCAGCGCTGTCCAATGGTATCTCGGGTAGTATTACAACCCTAGTTACAAATTCAGTATCTGCAGTTGGTCATAGTAATACATACCCTTGCATGTACCCGATTCCCATCTGTGCGAAACGATAGGTAAGCTTCAAAAATAAGTGCATTGTATACCAAGACACAGAATGGGTGAGGGTGTCGTGCATGGCACGTCGAAGTTCCCGTGGAACAAGTAGTCGTGGATGGCATCATTGTATCATATGCCAGGGTGTCACAAATCACGATATGATGATAATGTTGTCGTGCATGTGAGGCTTGAGCGCTGGGCGCTGAGCCGTCGCTGTACATTACAGTGCATGCCTGTGGTGTAATATGCATTCTCGCCTTATCGTGGGCGTGGGGGAGGGAGTTAGTACATCCATACCTTGAAGGATGATCGAGAAGGGAGGCTAGGAGGCGGGAAGGCCGGGCGGGCGCGTACGGAGACAAACGAACCGGCAATGTTCTTATCACATCGCGGTGTCGCACTAAGTCCCAGGGGTAAAACAATAACAGGTACATAGTAATACCGGTGAGGACCATAAAGGTCTTGGCGAGCGGTGGCATACCTGGATGTAGGACAGCATGCGTGAGTACCAAGGGCAAGGGCGGGTGACGAGGGTAAGGGAAATGTGCCTACGCACGTTGCAGATGAGGGCGACGATCGAAGGCGTGTGTGGATCGCGAGCAGGTACTGAGAATGTGCGAGAGGAGGCGACCGAAAACGAGCGGCACTTCGCGAGTGCGTTTCAGGCTGAAAGTGGTGGGGAGGAAGGACGCCGTTCATACAAAGCTTGAAAATTTAAAAAGCATGCTGAGCCAATGCTGAGCCAGCTTGCTTGGCTGCTCAGCAGGATGGTTCAACTTGATAGCGAATAGAAACATGTGTCAGGCGGGTACTTACGTCAGAGACTAACTTTATTACGTAAACTAGAGTCGCCGTTCCGCCGCCGATTGTGGTTCTTTCGGACATGGACAAGAGCGGGTCGTATTGGGCAGGCGCTTGGGTTTGGTAGAGCATAATCAGGGAACCGAGTGGCTCGTCACCGAGTATCTGAACGAGGCGGAGAGGATGGTGTCAAAGGTGTGGTTTGTTTTCTGCCTTCAAGTTGCCAGTGCCTCTGCCAGCTGACCTGACTGGCGTGCCTTTTGATTATAATTTTTTTTTTTTTTGCAATGAGCCCATCCGCTGGAATCGTAAACCAATACGACGATTCGTTTCGGGTGCGGACGTGTGACAACCAACACGTTTTCGGATCTGTTGATCAGCCTGGCCCGGGTGAGCTCTGCTGACTCGAAGGGTTTATGTGTATATATATATATATATTGGGACGAGCGAAATACATTGTGAGAAACTTGCTAACGAGATGGTGCGTTCAGGGCTTTGGCAGCGGAGGAGGATGTGCTCCAAGCTATCTACTGTGTCCCCGCAGAGAGAGCAGTAGGCCCGGTTTTGGCACTCGGGTATGCGTGTCCAGAAGCTGCCAATGTGGAGTGACCCGTGCAGGGCGCGATATAGGAAGGATTGGATCGGGCGGCGGATATCTGTGTGTCCGGTGCTGCTCCACAGCATCGAGTCCAGTTCCAGGTTGTCTGCTAGGTCGTGGATGGCTTGTCTCGTATCGTCGAGGTTATGTTGGGCGGTGCGTGTGAGGGGGGTGGGTTTACTGGTGAGGGCAAGGTATGCTAGACGTTGGGTCAGGGTGACGAGTTTGATACCTGTGAGGTTGATTCGATCCTGCTCGGCTTTCCTGGCGCCGAGGTTCGCTAGACGATCAGCGGCTTCGTTGCCGGGGTCACCCGAGTGTGCTTTTGTCCATCGGAAGAGGGTGGGCGCAGCGCGGTAGCGTAGCTAGTAGGCCGCGGCGCGGAACCAGTCAGCGTTCTGGATGTCAATCCATCCGTGGTCTTCCCAGGTGAACAGGTGCTTAGTTAGACATGTATCTTTTCATCCCCGGCGTGGCAGTAGTAACATTTCAACAATGTACAGTAGCAGTGATTGTGATTGTATTTCAGTAACTAAACTACATTGACTACGTCACGGTACGCGAAACGTCAAGAAAGTGAACAAAATACAGTATATACATAGATGGCCGCGATCTAATCTGAGTGCCCGTTTGCCACAATCTTACAGAACCTAGATAAGGGCGGGAAGCGCTCGTCGTTGTAGCGAACGATCTCGCTGAAGAGACCGTAAATGAGATCTTGTTCCCACTTGACGCATCGAATGCGGTCTTCTGTAAGCGCCATCTCGGTCTGGAAAATGTGGTTTTGAAACACGTGGTGGCGCATTTGTACGGCCATCTAGTAAACAACCCTATCAGTGATGTGGATTGTCGGCCGAAGAGAAATAACTTACCCACGAAAGAACGAACGATACCTTTTCCACGACGTGGAGCATCATGGGGTGAGCGCGGATTAATTTTGAAGGATCATCCGGATCGGTGTGAATTTCTTCGCTTGTGATACAATTTTCCGATTTCGTGTCGACGAGCAACTGATGCAGGATATGGTGGACGGCCGGGTTGAGGAACAAGGTTCCCGCGTCTCTGTCCTGCCCGATTTGCGGCAGGTGCCAGAACGGGTAACCGTAACGCGAATCCCACCGAAGGTTCATTGATACGACTTGCTTAGTGATGTTGGGAGTGTAGCGGGGGTCCCTAATGAGGGAGAAGACGAAGTCGCCGGCGATGCGCGAGTCCGCCGAGAGAATGATTTTGTCCACGCGCTTCCAGACCACCGAGAGGTACGCGAATCCTACTCCTTGAAGCTTGTGACAATGAGTTACTACGCATCAGACAGGAAGGGGAAGACTTACCATCTGAACCAGGAACATCGTGAACGGGTTTCGAACAAGTTCATCGTCCGACTCGGCGATATGGGGGACTTTACAAGTGAATACGACGTCGAGGAGAGTATAGTGACGCTTACCTGGTACCCCAATACGTCTCCATCGATTCGCCAACTCAGCGAGGATGGGTCGTATCTTTGTAGGGCGCAACAATAAGGCATTATCGAGTAAATCAGAAAGAGTAATCTGCTTCGAGATGATTTGTTGGACGATTGCATTGATGCAGTCGTTCGTCAGCAAGCCCGAACCCGTTGTCGCGGTGAGAATAGCGTTGTCTAAATACTCTGACATTTGGTTGAGCCGCGAGCAACTCGCATCGTTACGAAGGACACTTACTGCCAATCTCCGCGAGGGAGGTTGCGTCAGACATGACCAACGGGTATGCAGGGAGAACTGCAGGGATTTGGTCTCCCTGAGACTCCGAATTCGCATCACCCTCAATCGACATCACGGTGTCGCCTTCGAGTTGCGCATTGACGCTGTTCGGAGGGCTGCTTGGAGGGGACAACATGAACGCGGTTGGTGTTGAATTTGGAGGCGTGACCTGTTCAAAAAGGTTAGCCGGATAGATTATGATTAAAATCGAGTCACCTGACGCGAGTGAGACCACGCGCCTGGAGCCGTGACTCGGCAAATCGCGCGCGCGTACCTGAGGGGGAGTTCATATAGATAACAGCTACAAGTGTTCAGTCTCTATTACGTCGTTCGAAGTCGGCAATGTGCTTGACAATGAAGACATACCTGGCGAGCGGCTTCCATGATGGACGTGAGCGTGTGCACCTCGTTGTCAGTGATGCGGCACGCATAACACTTAAGGCGACGACAACGTGTCTGTTGTCCCGCCGTGTCATTTATCGACGACAAAGCTGCAGGGGCGAAGTGAACACACTGTAGATTTCACGGGGATAGGATGGGTACGGTTCAGTGGCCCGACGTTGTGCGGCGCTTCGCTGTCCTCGTTGCGTCATCATATCGCTATGACCTGTATCTACAAGTTGATAGATGCGTCAGAAGGGGAACCATGATAGGTGGTAAGGAAGCGACAATATACTGTACTGAGAGCAGGTCGTCATCGTGTCGTATCATATCATACTAATGAGTCGACGACACGTTGCTAGGAAGCCAAGCCGACGAGCTCCTAAGGAGCGGAGGCGGGGCGGTGACGACTATGGTGAGGTGCAAAGTGACGTATTCGGCACTAAAGAATATGAATGCATATTTCGTATTGGTGTGGAACGAATGAGTAATGTCGATGCATCGATGATGATCGATGGGCGTACATACCTCACCCCAAAGTCAATAGCGCATCTTTTTTTTCTTTGACTCCGAGTTGTGTGTTGTTACATAACATCATGATAACGCCGATTACGTTTACAATACTCCTCAGTCACGTCCGGTGACCTCGCAGTCACACCACCAATCATCGGCGTTGATGGAATCCGGGAGTCCCAGCTTGTTTCGGGTTTATTCGATTTGATCGCACGTTCAAATTGCCCATTACTAAGGCCCTGCTTCTGTTCGTGCACAGATATTTCATAGCGGTCGGTCAGCCAGTCGCGTCGCTGATTTAGGTACTTCTTCGCTCCAGTATGTGTTGGGCCGTGAAGTATATCGCCCTGTCGGTTTTCTATCTTCACCTTCATCATCCGAGTTAGATCAACGAATACACCAGAGTGACCCATAGTATATTTCGGGTCTTTCCACTTCGATTCAAATCGGGTAAGGCCTCGAATTTTCGAAGCCTCACGTCCACTTTCTGCATGAGATAGCTTCTGAGCTCACGTTCATATAGAATTAATCACCGTAATGCCACCGTGCGACGTACCCCCTTTTGGTGGCTTTGCCGCTCTGCCTTCGACAAGGTCACAGCACCACTCCGGCTCCAGCAAGCAGACCTATCACCTAAAGGTTTTTTTGTAACTCATGATACTTGGTAATGATACGAGCCCGAAGTTCAAGTGTTCGTCGCTGATGTTTTGGATTGCTTTTGCAGCCGCAGAACGGAAGTCGGCACCCTTGGTGCGTATGGGGTTAATAATTTTGTTCAGTGCGCTGAGGTTGTCTGGGTGATCATGGCCTTCCTCCCAGCGAAAACGGAGAAGTCGCACACCCGTTCCAGGATAGGTGGGCCAGTCGTCCTCATTTTCAGGCCGAGATGGAAGATAGGCTTGACCGTGAGTTTGACAGAACCAAGGTTTTCTTCGAAAGCTCCCCTTACGACACCCTGCAGACATATTTATATCACCTTGTTCACTCGGAAATTGCCAGCGGTATGTCGGCCTAAACCTTGCTTGCGGTCCAAGTTGCGGAAGGAGCAACGACTTGGACTTCGATGAATCAGAAGTAATCGCTGGGACTCTCTGTCGACTGACGGTCGGAAAATATCTGCTCCGCAATGTTCTAATCATATTAGAAGAAGAGAAAAAGGAAAGAGTTTAGCCTTTCCTTTTTCTGCTAAACTTCAGATCGACACGCGCCAATCACGTGTGGGTGATTCATAAATTGGGACATGAACATGATAGAACCTCAATCGGAATAATGGCCCCCTGACTCAGGGTGAGTTTTGTAGAATTGAAACGCAGTTTGCGGTGCCCTGTTACCATTACGAGACATTATTGCAGCAGAAACAAAAAAGTCCGGGCACAGGGAATACGCGTATATCGTCCGAATAACAAAGGACCCCGGGCACATCTCGGCTAGATTTCAATGCCAGTGATATATATGCTCGTCGCCTTCCGTCCTCCATCCAGAAATACCCCACCTTCTCCTCCCTCCATCAAGCCCCTCTGCCAACGCTGCTCCACAGTCAGTGCGCGTCGTTGGTCATGCCGTCGTGTGTCCCTGTCTCTCTATTTCGGTGTCGTTGTCATTTGATTATGTGCTGTTGACCGTGATGTTGGACGCATCGTTGTGCGTTGCTATTTCTTTATTCATCGTCGTTGTCCCTTTGTGATTGCGTTGTTGTGCATCTCCATTTCTTTGTTTGTCGTCGTCGTTTCTTTCCTGCCATCGCGTTCTGCGTCGGTTGTTCGTTGTCGTCTCCTTATTGCGCGTCGTCGACCGCATCGTCGGTGATGCACTGGCACGTGCACCGCCGTGTTTTTCATGTCATGTTGTTTGTTTACTCCATGTTGTCGTCTCGTCAACACCAAACACGATGAGCACTACAGGCGCCTTCATGTATGTCCCTCTGGTTCGATCTTCTCAGGAATGCATTGAATGCTGTATCACAGATACAACTGTTAAGTACGCTCAAATCACCACACGGACCATGCGACAGTCGTTGACGGAGGCCGAGCACATCGTCAACACCAAACATGATGAGCACCACCTGGCGAGGCGTCTTCAGGTATGTTCGCTTGGTTCGATCTTCTCAGGAAATACATTGAATGCTGTATCACAGGTACAACAAGTACGCTCAAATCACCGCACGGACCGTGCGACAGTCGTTGACGGAGACCGAGCATGTCAACAACACCAAGCGTGACGAGCACCACTTGGCGAGGCGTCTTCACGTACGTTTGCTTGGTTTATTCTTAGATGACGCTTTGAATGTTGTATTGCAGGTACAACAAGTACGCTCAAATCACCAACGAACGTTGTGACAGTCGTTGATGGAGACCAAATACGTGTCGTCCACCTGGTGAGGCGTCTTCGCGTACGTTCACCTGGTTTAATCTTCTCAGACGATGCATTGAATGTTGCATAACAGGTACAACAAGTATGCTCAAATCACCACACGGACTGGCGCTGTGACAGTTGTTGATGGCAGCCGAGTGCGTCACTGCTGGGGAACGAGGCTTCACTGCACTCCGATACCAAAAGTGGAGTGGTGCTGTGACAGTCGTTGATGGCAGCCGAGTGCGTCGCTGCTGAGGAATAAGGCTTCACTGCACTCCGATACCAAAAGTAGAAGAAAGGTGCTGGTGGCAACATATTTGCCCACAGTGTCACTTAGTTTTCAGTCATGTACCTCGACCACGAGGCAGAAAAGATGTCGGGAAAGCTTGCTGTCTATTGCATGTTGTCGTCTCATCATTGTATGGTAGTGATAGCTGAAATGTGTTGACACATGATCATTGCACAATTTGATGCGCAATGTGGAATGAAGCAAGCGAGTCCGTCGCCAAGGGTAGTACTTAGGCAGTCATTCACTGCGGCACCTTTGTTGTGAAAAATGAAGCAAGCGAGTCCGTTGCCAAGGGTAGTTCTTAGGCAGTCATTCACTGCAGCACCTTTGTAGAATATACAATTATACATATTTTTCATCCTAGAGGACTACAAGTTTGAACAAGTCCAATTCTAAGGCGAGATGAGCAAGATGTGTGAAGTGACTACTGAAGTTATTGTACAGCATAGTATTTGTTGCCCGCCTCAAGGAGCAGGCAGGTGTGGGGTGTGTGCAGCTTGAAATAAGCAGTGAGACAGTGCCGCAACTTAATGAGCGTGTGGGATGAGGCGAGCGAAGGTGACAGCGAAGGGATTGCGATCAAGAAGAAAGCAATACCAAAGAACAACCACGGGACGAATAGCACGTAGACGGACGGTTTAAACCGGAACAAGAAATACCACACGAACGATGAGACGAGGAATATACCACCCAGGACGTACAACTGAAGGTCATCCTGATAGTTTAGCCCGGTGAGCAGTGTCATTTGGTAGCTGGCAGCCAACATCTGCAATGCGCGTCCTGCCTCTTCACCAGCCCTGCACGATACAAGAACCTGCGGCGCAACGTTCAACAGACCTCGGCCAACACATGAACGGAAGCTAGTAATAAAACGAACCGATGGAACAGCACGAACTCGCCACCGCCGCCCCGCTCGACTCATGCTGCCCACTCGAGGTACGGCCGGATGTTGAGTAGCCTCCCGCTGATGTGCGGTTGCCGTTTCCGATGCTCCCCTCCGAAATCTCGCCAGGTAAATACACAGCGGCGCTTTGTGCAGGGTTGAACTTCAACGTGGTAGATGCGTGGCCGGATCACGCGGCGACAGATAGCGACAAGCGCGTGAGGCATGGGTAGTACTGTCCGTATGCGTCAACAAGCACGATGACCGCTCGATTAAATTAAAATACAATCAGCCGATGCCTCTCCGTCTACATCCTCGGCAATGATCACCAAAGGACGACACGACTGTGTAGCAGCTTCCAACGAAGGAAGAATGTCTTGCAAGACCAAGATCTTCTCGCTCAACAAGATAAGCGGCTTCTCAAACTCGACCTTCGCATCTTGAAGTCGGTGATAAAGTACGGGCTGATGAATCCGCGATCGAAGCGCATGCCCTCCGTAATCTCTTCCGTGGTCGGAGCACTCAGGTTGCCAACGTGCATGTCACCGTTGGCCGGTCGCAACCTGGGCAATCTCCACTGTTGTTGGCATATTCACAGACAAGAACTCGACGACGCGGTCGACGGCTGCTTGCGACCCCCGACGGAGGTCCATGGGGTTACATCCCACCGCGACATGTTTGACGCCCCCCGACTAAGTAGCGGCGTAGTTACTGTAGCGCGCGCCAACGCTATCGCGGGCAATTTTGTTCGTCTTTCAATTCGGCCACATCTGGAACGACGCTGATGGGGCGTGTGAGCGGCGTGTGAACTGGGCAAGAGGGACCGTACACAGGAGAGGTAAGGCGTGTGTCGTACATGGGACGCGTACTCGCGCTCGATCATCAGCCCGATCAGGCGCAGCGTGAGACGGCACCTGTGCAGTTGGCGGTCGTCAATCAGTCCGGTTGCACTGGCAGCGGCAAAATGCATGCATGGAAAAAATGTAGTGGCACACACCACGTTCCCGATTAAAATGGTGTTGGGGTGAGGCCGCTTGAGCCTGTGCCGGGGGCTTTGAAGGTGACAGAGGTGGGCATTGCAAAAGCGCGGGTCGAGACTCGAGTAGCCCCGATTGGAGTGTCCATACGAGCTGGAAAAGACCCGCGGGATGTCAGTTGCGCAACGGAAGCCCAAGGCGTAGCATGGGTACTCACACTTGCACGGCCCGTAAGTTACGCTTGACCGTCGCTTTGGGTGCAAAACCTCGCATAACTGGCGAAGTTCCGGTGAGGATCGGAACCATGGCGGAGCGACTAGCGATATTAAAACAGCTCTTGGTAGAGGTAATCATTGACATAACTCACCTGGTGATCATCGACAACGAGGAATCGAGGCGGGGAAGTGGGTGTGAGAAAAAAAAAAGGCTTCAACTTGACTAATCTGGACATGGCCTGTGCGTCACCATCGAGCTCAATGCCATGCACAGCGTTATCGCTGCATGGTATATAAAGGTACGGTACGCTGTTCTGTTCCCTCAGCTGGTCTCCGCTCAATGGACCTCTCCAGTGATCAGCGCGTTGCGCTAGCGCATGCGCAGGCAATACTGGAGGGTGTTGGCATCTCATCCGACCTCCAGTCAATCGTTTCATCATCTCGTCCATCGTCTCGGCTTTCCTCTCGCTCGTCCACTCCTTCAAATTCACCCGTTCGTTATTCCACTCCCTCACCAACCGTCTCGGCTTCTCGATATATTCCGCCTCCAGCTCGCTCGTTCACTCAGGACGAGATCAACCAACGCCTTCACAAAATCAACCCGAAAGTTTCGGTGGACCGGATTATCATCCACCCCCCTGGCGCCATTGTCGAGTATCCGCAAACCGGGGAATCCGAAGGCATTGGCATCGCCCATGTCTTTCCCATCAATCCCAACGCTTTTGACAACCCGAGGTCAAATTTTCAATACTCGCTCGGCGACTCCCACGGCGGCCGGCGAAACGTCAAATGCAGTCTATCGACTGACGACAAAGGCCAGCCTGTTCTCTGTTCCATTATTGACGTCATATATAGTGAGGGCAAGCGAGCAGTCCGTCGCCTCCTCGAGCACATCCTGACGCAGTCGAATGATGTCTTCGTTACCTCTTTCTTGGCCTGTGTCCCGCCATTGG
>JBBPNU010000110.1:0-28260 GCA_038091055.1 Leccinum angustisporum
CTTCCTCGCTGGCAACGAAGCGTGTTCCTACCCAAACACCAGCCGCCCCATACCTAGTCATTTTTAGTTACTATGCGAAAGCAACGCAAAAGATCCTTACGAAAGAGCAGCTGCAAGGCCACGACCATCCGCAATTCCTCCTGCGGCAACAACAATGATAGGTTCGCCTGTCAGTGGACTTCTAGCATTCTTGCATATATCAAAAACGGCGGGAGTGAGGATAGAAAATGGGATTTCTCCCGTGTGACCTCCGCCTTCACCCCCTTGCGCACAAATGATGTCCACACCTGAGGAATAGGACATCATCATAAACGTTCCAAAGTCGAAGAGAGCAGACAAACCTTGGGCGAGTGCTTTGCTGACATGCTACTGAACGGGTAAGAATTATAGATGGTCGGTATATCACTAACGAACCTTCGGATGCCCAACCATGCTACATCAATAGAATTGTTAGTATGATTCACTCAGTGAAAGATTGTGACTTGCTTCATTACAGGTATACCAGCTGCGTGGAGTTTATCCACGGCGGCCTTGGGGGGAACACCGACTGCACTGACGAACAAGGCTGCCTTGCTGTCGATGATAACGTCAAGGAGTTCGTTCAGTTGACCATTAGTATAATCATACTGCGAAAACAAGATGAATGAGTGGCGCGTGAACAACGTCATAAACATAAGCAAGTTACGTTGGTCTTCCTCGCACTTCCGCCTATCTGAGGCAGGAGTAGATCGACACCGAAAGGTGCATCTTTGTTCTCGAGATGTGACTTTAGTTCGTCGATGGACTGCTTGAGTACCTTTGGGGTTTGGCGAACACCACCAATGACGCCAATTCCACCAGAGTTGGTCACAGTTGCTGCCAACTTTGGACCAGCTGCGACGTTCATTCCGGCCAGCATAATCGGGTGGTTGATCTTGAACAGCCTGGTCAAGGGGGTAGAGAAGACGGACTCCGAGGATGGCATGTCGGGCAAAAGGATGGTGTGGGGAGGAGTACAAGTGTTGAAACACTTGCTCGGTAAACTTGTATACAGCCGGTTAACCGGTGGGATCAGAATAGGTGATGACGTAATCACTAATATTGTTTCTGCTCTGCGATGACGGACAAATGTCCGGTAGACCATGACCAAGGTCAGCATCATTCGGGAGACAGCTGTCCAGTAGGATCAAGCGCGCGCTCCACTTGGTCCACCCTGTTTTCGCCGAAGAACGCGTCCAACTCGAGCACACCTTCGTTGTCCGTGGATCGCGAGGTCTCGTCGATACCGCGAACACCCGAGGCTAATTGGGTGTATCCTTCCGAGGCTCAGTTCTTCGCAGCCATGGCTCGCAAGAACCACAACCCGCACACTTCAGACATGAAGACCATCGTACCCATCCACAATGCTGTAAACGAGCGCGCCTGGTCCGAGGTCATGAAATGGGAAGCTGGCAGGGGTGGAGACAAGTGTGGTGGTGTCAAGCTGGTCAACTTCAAGGGCAGACCAAACGATATCAGCCCCAAAGCGAGGTTCATGACGTTTCTTGGGTAGGCGTCTTTTTGGATCCCTCACACGGGACTCATGGAATTTGTGTTTGTCTACCAGTTATTCTGCACCTTTTGACCGCCATGACTGGGTCGTGGATCGCTGCGGTACCAAGATCCGCTATGTCATCGACTTTTACACCGGGCGTGCTACCGATCCCTCAAACGTTTCCTTTTATCTTGATGTGCGACCTGCCTTGGACGATTGGGAGGGGGTGAAAATGAGACTAGAGGGGGCATTCAGCGGTTTGTTTGGTCCCGATGTTAGAGAGAGTGCCATTGCCCCTCCATCGTAATTTCCTAATACATACCCAACATGTTCAACGCTCTGCTCAGTGCGGTACTACATCGGCACAAGCTACTAGAATATCACCGCTTTACTGAGACTTTGGCCCTCTTCGGCGGTGGTGGCTGCTCAGGCTCATCTTCACTTTCCTGCTCGGAATCGATAGAATCGTCATCATCCACGTCGCTGATTTCTTCTTCTTCATCCCACCCAGGGTCATCCTCTTCGTAGTCCTCTTCGTCTCCACTGACGTCCATTTGTTCATCGGGAGCGTCTTCTTTCGATCCCTTCTCCTTTGCTTCCTTTTTCCGTCGAACATTCTCTTCCTGCTCCGCTCTTCGTTGCTTCCTCAACTTTTCCTTTGCCGCATGCGACGATTTAAGCGCGGAGGCCTCCGCTTTTGTCTTTTTCACTGAAACAATCGTTGGAAACGCGATCCACTGACCACTCAGAAAGTGCTTACCGAATTCGTGGTACATGACCGCACCCTCCCTCCCAGGTACTCCCTCCGTAATCTTGACAAGTCTAAGCTCCATCCTGGGCCCCACCTCATCCAGCTTCACCGCCTTCTTTTGCCCTTTCTTGTTGTTTCGTCCCACATAATCGTCCGCTAACGAGATCGCGTCTCCATCGTCTCCCGCAGCGCTCGATGCAGAGGCAGCCGATTCGTACCCTCCTTCGCTAGCAGGTCCCGGCTCGCCCCTTTTTCTGAGTAAGAAATCCGCAATGTCCTTTTCGTTTCCGAGATCGAGAACGCCGGTCGTGGAAGTTTTTGTGGATTTCTTGGCTCCTTCCAGGACGCGCCGGACGCGTTTGGAAACGCCATAAGGTTTTACGGTGATCAAGAAGTGTCGGAAGTCGATAGTGCCTCTCTCCGCGTTGTAAGCGACAAGAACGATACGTCGTGCTCCCGAGAGTGACATGGAGTTTGGTGCGAGTGGAGGAAACATGGATTGGAATGCCTTCGTAAGAAGAGGTAGGTGTTGGGGTGTAGTTGGAGAGGGTGGTGGAAAGGAGGCGAGTACGAGCTATTCAAAAGGGATTTTAGGCAAGATAAACATAGAAAACGTCGTGACGAACAAGAGGTGCAGTCAGATACTCTAGGCCTTGACTGCGCGACAAGCGAGATGTTTTCAGCAAGTCTTTCTTCAGACTATATCGCTCGATTCTAAAACTAAACGTTGGCCCAGATGGTAAACGAGCGATGCGAAGGGATGGAGCGACGTCGGTCAGCGTGATTGCCATTAGATGTGTCACTTTGAGAGTTGGTGCCATCGTTAGGAAATCTTTTAGTTTGTTTCGTCTGCGCTCCTAGAATACCAAGTATCAAGCACGCAGATTCCAAAAGCCCTTGAAAAGACAACACGAACTTTGAGTCGGGTAGCGGTATTGGGTTCCATAGCTTTTCGCAGATCGCGGACGAGTTGAGCGAGAGAAGAGCCAACTTGACCATGTTTGATTATGAAGGACTTTGGTACGTTTTCTTCTGTCTGAGATTTTTCACCTGCGCCCTTGAGATGCGTACGATTCTTCCGCCTGCTACGCGCCATATGTGTGATCGTAGGATTTTTCGGATCGGTTGCCTTTTCAGGAGGTAATGGAGAGCGTTTGTTTGGCGCTAATTGTCCAAAGGCTTTGAAACCTAACAACGGTAAACTGAGTATTCAAATACAAGTTATTGACACGTTAAGACGACTAGATCACTCTACACGGCTAAGAAGACGATCCTGACGAGATGAGGATACAGCATATGGAAGATCAAAGCTACACGGTGAGGATAAATAAATGAAAGGGGGGGTATGTGAGCTCAAAAAAGGTCACTGGGTAAGGGCACAGGCATACATGCAAAGGAAATATGCTATAGGTAGTAGTAAGAAACAACAATTACAAGAGTCAGTATTAGAATTCAAGGAACTGATACGTGGTTGGCTCAAATCTTTGATGAATTGGGGGAGGACTTTCCTCCATGATAAGCCCGGGCATATCATCCAGAGATGGGAGAGGAAGGTGAAGAAAGTGACGGGTGTCATCGACTGATGTAGTATGTGGGATAATCGGCGCCTGGAAAGCGAATATTGTTCATCGATGGTCACGACAGTAGGGAAAACAAATTACCTTGATTTCACAGCGTTCTAACGCATCCCAGTCCACACCACGGAACCAAGGATGATCGAGGACATCCTGCGGACCACCAATCATGTTTCCGAGACGCTTGCTGCGATCGGGGTGCAAGAATGCCTTGATGAGTTCTTTTGATAGCCGATCCATGGCGTGTGGCCAGTGGATGACCCCCCTTAAAATCTTCTCGTAGATACCGTACGCCGTCTCGTGGAAAAACGGAGGATAACCAACAAGCATTTCGTAGCATAAAACGCCGCACGCCCACCAATCTGCGGCCTTGCCATGGCCCTCGGACTGAATAATTTCTGGGGCGAGGTACTCTGGTGTACCACACAAGGTCCACGTACGATCGTCGACTATTTTGGCAAAACCAAAATCGGTCAAGCGAAGGTAGCCGCGCGAATCCAGCAGGAGGTTTTCGGGTTTGAGATCCCGGTAAATGATGTTGAAGGAATGCAAGTATTTCAGCGCAAGGATAATGTTGGCAAGGTAAAACCGCGTGACATCGGGAGTGAACCTTTGGGCCCTACGGAGGTGAGTGAAGAGTTCGCCACCAGGGACATAGGACATCAGCATGTAGATGTTTAAGCTATCCTGGAAGGTCGCAAAGAGGTCTACGACAAATGGATGCCGGACCCGCGACAGGATGTAGCGCTCTGCATTAACATGCTCGACTTGGCGGAGGCGGACAATTTCAACTTTCCGAAGAACCTTCATGGCAAAAATGTTTTGAGATCCAGGAGTCGCTGACTTGAGACGAACTAGGAGAACGCGACCGAAAGTTCCTGTGCCTAGAAAAAAAAAATGAGCAAAGCCTAAACTGAGAAGCAACGACGATGCTGATGCTTACCCAGTGTTCCTCTCACTTCAAAATCTGTTAATTTCAAAACCCCTGATTTCTCGACATGAACCTCTTCGTTTTCAAGGGAACGCGCAGGGTTTGGAGGTGGAGTAAGGGATAGCTGGATATCGCGATGTTGCCAGTGGGGATAATTCGCCTGGAGCATGGGAGCTTGGTGCAGTTGTGGTTGGGATTGTTGAGTCGACGATTTGTCTGGATACGGTGATGGTGCCTGACGCAACATCATGACATCGTTCTGACCAGCACCTGTACCATCTTCGCTGTGACCGGGAGAGACCGGGGGAGTCATGAGGACTTCGTAGACCTTGGGCACGGATTGACGGTATGGGATCATTACTGTCGGCGGCATCGATGTGGCAGACTGGGGTGTGGGTACATGGAAATGATCCATGGTGATTCGATTCTGAGGTGCCTGGGCGATCTGCTGAGGGGGAGAGAAGGAGCGAGTCAAAAAATTAAAGATGGGAGAAGATAAATAGCGAAACGGACCTTGTCTGACTGTTTCAGCCCCGTGTGAGGTCTACTTGGAAACTGCCAGCGCTTCTGTTGCCTCAGAAGTCGACTCGAATCGGATCGATTCTTTAGCCGCTGAGAACGACCACGACGAGTACATCCAAGATTACTTATTAGTCATTCTCATTCACTATGTCTCGCAACAACACCGGGGGATGGCTCAAAGGGACCACCGTACGCAAAGGTGGCATCGCCGGAACGAACGCCCACTCCGCTCGCTCCAACACCCCCCAGGTCCAGAGTACCTCCACCACCATATTCGGTGGTGGCGTCAAGGATGTGTCTGGCAGAACATCAGAATATTTCGTGAGTTCTACTACGCGTGTCCATGTCCCCTTTTTTCTCAGGGAGGGATCTTTGTCAGTCCATGGACGATCAATGCCCCGTATGCAAGTCCGACCGATATCTGAACCCAAAGCTGCGATTGCTCGTGAGCGCGTGTTATCACAAAATGTACTTGTACCACGTACACGTGGTTTGCATGACTCAACACGCTCCGTACACCCAGGTGTGAATCGTGCATCGATCGGTTGTTCACCCTCGGTCCCGCCCCATGTCCGATATGTCAAAAGATCCTGCGAAAGCTCGCTTTCGCCCCGCAAACGTTCGAAGATCTCACCGTCGAGAAGGAGGTCGCAGTGCGGAGGCGCGTAGCGAAAGAGCAAGTCCATTTATCTCGCACCTCATAACTATCCATCCCAACCATATCTCTCTTCCAGCTTTAACAAGCGCCGCGAAGATTTCTCGGACCTTCGGGAGTACAATGACTACCTCGAAGAAGTCGAGGATATAAGTAAGTCCATATATTACTATTGAGTTCCGCTCTCCAACTTGAAGGTAGCATTCAATCTCATCAACGACATCGATATTCCGGAGACCGAGGCTAGGATAGAGCGGCATCGCAAAGAGAATGCGTCATTGATCGAACTCAACGTGCGACGAGAGGAGCAGTACATTCAAGCCTTGAAGGAGCAGGAAGAACAGGACCGGCTAGATAGAGAACACCGAGCACTCGAAGCCCGAAGAGAGGAAGAACTAGAACGCGAAGAAAAGGAAAAAGGCCGGCGAGAAATCATCGATCGACTGGAGACAAGTACCAAAGATGCTGCCAAGGTCATTGCAAAGTCCCGCGCGGAGGCAAACAAACGGCTGTACGCTCGCACCGCTGCCACCACTTTGACCAAGAGCAGTGCACAACTCTTACGCTCACGAGCGGCGCAAAGCACTACCGTACCCGACGTGCCACACGTCCCCATGCAGGACGACTGGTATGCATACGAGGATATGTACTCACTGCGGGACAACTACGATGACCTATACAGCGAAGCGGTACGAGAGGATCGAGAAGGCATCATGAGGGCAGGCGGGTACCGTGTAGAAGAAGCCTGGGACAGGGCTGTGAGGTCGGCGGTCGCAGCGTTGTTCTTATCCCCGCTTTCGAGGGCTTCTGAACCAGATATCACGCATGGTCCGCCTCAGAACATGGTGACCTCTACGTAGATTTAAATTCATCATTCCTATACATGTTCGCCCCCTTCGTGGGTATGATTAATGGTATTATTCCGCGCACGACCGAATAGCTTCGATATATTGTATCTAAATCATCGCTCGCACTCACTGAAAACGATTTTACGTTCGCTTTGCTCCTGGTCAGAGAGTAGAGCTTCCATGGTAAAGTAAAGAACTTGGTAGTCTTTCTTTTTCCTGGATTGATCCATAGGGTGAATGGTATGACATGTAGCCGGAAATTGACTGACTTGGATAATGTCTTGGGCCTGAATGCACCGATAACTCTCTCGGGATCCAGAGTGAAGTCAAGAGTTACTGCATCATCTTCCTTCTCGTCGTTCGAGTCGGATATGCTGACTGCTTCGTCGTCGGAATCCTGGTTCATACGTGATCGTTTCTTGGGAGGAGAGCCTGATTGTTCGCGGCGTTTGCTTTTATCCAGGAAGGGTAAAGTTTTCCTTGTGCCAGCCAACAGGTCGAGAGCTGCTTTCCGTATGTGTTTGTCAACTTTTCTGTATAGGTATATCAATTTTCAATGTTCCAAGAATGTTCAACCTTGTCGAAACATTACTTTGAAGGATCGAACACAAGAAGGTTGTTTTTGCCGTTTTTGCCAACCTCATACCCGACGATTGTCACCGAGTGACCATCATACTGCAATATGATAGGCATTTTTTCGGTAACTACGATAGGCGATGCGCCAAGTGTCGTGTTGACGTCCCCCTGGGGCTTCGGGGTAAAGTATTTCACAACCCAGTCTACTAGCAGGTCAAACCCTAGAGTGAAAATGAGCGACGTGCTTTCATAAGAGGAAACGGTAAACCTTTTGGGGATCCCCTGAGGTCGAAATCCACGAGCACGCAACTAAACCGGTTTTTTTGTCATCATGTGCCAGCAACATGTCATCATGAGTCTTACGGAATTTTGCGAGATGTAAAGGCGACATAGAGTTCTGGTCGTCTAGATTAGAAAACACAACTCTGTTCATATTCACTACACATTACCTCCAGTTCCAATTTGTTTCTTGGCGTCTACCAATTTATGTTTGAGTTCACGAGCACCGATTTCATCGTATCCTGCCAAAACGTGTTAGTACCCCATAGAAATAGTTCATAACATTGTGACGCACCGCATTCCCAAGCGGTTTCTATCCAGCGTTGTAAATTCTGTACACCAGGAGGCAACGGAACGTCAAGGCTACTAAAGTAGAGTTCCTGGAATGGCTGGACCATGAGAGCGGCGCATGCCATCAAAAAGTTACGATATCTGGTAACACAGTCGGCGGTCCAGGTTTGAGTTTCCCAGGTCAGCTGAGCTCACGTACCCGCATCCCCAGTTCGTGTCGAAAGTCTCGCGACGAACATGAGGTGTCTTCTCGTAGCACAGTACGGCGCGTTTAGTGACACCTTTCCTGTGAGATAACTTCAGTGCCTCTTTCAAAACTGAAAGCACACCTAACAAAGCACAATGTCATTGTCCTCAGGGGCTAATTCTAAATTGGCCACAAGACGGCTTACCAGGGGAGTAATTGTCCGGCGGTGGCGTCTCAAGTGCAGGATGCCAGAACATACCCTCTTCCTTCTTTGTGGTCTTCCCAAGCTTCGTTGGCGTTGCCTTTGGCTTGGCGGTGTTCACGGAAGCAAGTTTCGGTACTTGACGTTTGGACCGCAACTCTGTAGACACATCAACCGTTGAAGCACAGACAAAGGGTATCACCAAAAGTTCACTTGATAGGTTGCTGGAGTTGTGCTCTTTGTAGTGATCGGTTTGTTCAGTGGCACTCAGACCACCCAAGTTGACAGAGCAAAGTTGGCAAATATCGTCGTTTCCGGAGACGCTTCTTGGATGTCAACGAGAGCCACTCTGTAGAGAACAATGGGCTGGTTACCTTGGGTCTGCGGCACTCTTGACCTCGAGTATTTCTATTTCGTCGTCCGACATGGTATGTAATTGGTATGCGATGGTGGCAGTGTCGATGTTAATGTAGCACGACTTACATAAGCAATTTGGGGGGATACGCCAGCCAGTACGCGCGTCCATAGACTCCATACGAGCGATCTTCATCATGTCCAGGTCCTACGATCGCGGTAAGTAAATACTTTGATACCCCAAGAAACCAACTGATCTTGTACCGTAGCACTCACCGTTTTCTCTCCCGACGGTCACTTGTTCCAGGTAGCGTCCAGACGCGTCACCCTCGATCCTCTATCTCATCGAACATACGTAGGTCGAGTACGCACTCGAAGCAGTTCGAAAGGGCACATGCGCGGTAATATCTTCCCGTTCACTCACGGTCAATGCCGTCTAACTCTTGGTGTCAGGTCGGTGTACGAGGCAAGGATGTGGCAGTATTGGGCGTCGAGAAGAAATCTGTGTTGCAACTCCAGGACCCTCGTACCGTCCGAAAGGTCGTGATGCTTGACGATCACGTCTGCCTGGCATTTGCTGGTATTACATTCTGCCTCCGATCGGTTGCTTCAGACTCACGCCTTCCAAAAGGTCTGACTGCAGATGGACGTGTCCTCATCGACAAGGCGCGGATCGAATGTCAAAGCCATCGGTTAACGGTGGAAGACCCGGTGACGGTGGAGTATATCACAAGACACATCGCAGGTATCCAACAGGTAAGCGTGTTCTCTCCGATCCCACCAGACCTGAGTATTTAGTACTTGGTTAGAAATACACGCAATCAGGTGGTCGCCGTCCCTTTGGTATCTCGACGCTGATCGTCGGTTTCGACCCCCACGACACCAGACCAAGACTGTATCAGACAGAACCCAGTGGCATTTACAGCGCATGGAAGGTAGGTGACCTCTCAAGTCCTCCCATAATGCTACTGAAGACCTTTTTCAGGCAAATGCCATTGGTCGTTCGTCCAAGACAGTCCGCGAATTCTTGGAAAAGAGTTATAAAGAGGACATGACACGTGAACAGAGCATCAAGCTGACGATCAAGAGTCTCCTAGAGGTTGTACAGACGGGAGCCAAGAATATCGAGATCAGCGTGATGGAAGGCTATGGGAAGGTCACTGTGAGCTTATTCTCAAAGCCCTCGCAGCAGTGTACAGGCTGACACAGATGTTCAGAACTTGGAACTTTCGGAGATCGAAGCGATTGTAAGCGAAATAGAGCGAGAGAAGGAGGCCGGTACGTTCTTTGACAATGTCTTTCAATAATGTGCTGATGGTATTGAAGAGGCCGAGCGAAAGCGTACTCGATTGGCAGCGACCGCAGCTGGGCAGGCCGCGATGGCAACTCGGGCGGACCCTGGCCAATCTTCAGGGCAGTAAATATCAGATCCATTGTATCAGTCGTCACAAAATACGAACTACCCTGGCATCATGACTGCAAAGCGATAATACCGAATTGTGTTGTATAGATAGTTGTTTGTCGGTCCGGTAAACAAACTCGGACATTCGAGGCAGTACATACTTACACGTACTACAATACGCGAGTCGCGTGTCTAACTTACAACCACGTTAAGGACTCCAGTTATGCAGTCCCCATATTCCGGATCGACGTCGTCAATAACTCAAAAGCATGTTCTTCTCTCAGAGATACTGGCCGTGACGTCGGTCATGCGAAAGAATTCGCGCTGGGCCTCTATAGCTCATACGCTCAATGCTAGGGATTCTGCGCTGGCAAGGGATCTCGGTCTTCGAAGAACTACTTCTGGAGGCAACAAGCAACGTCCTGGAAGAGTCTCTGCAGAGGCAGATCTCATGGGTGGTTTCCAGGAACTCACGCGTACTGTTCGTGGCGCTGAAGGTCGGTCAGACTTGTGTTTGGGATTCGTGCCTCATATTGGCTCCAGATATACAGAGCATACCTCTGCCTGTGCTCCTCGGTCCCTTCTTCGCCATCATCCGCTCCCCAATCTCGACGGGCCCAATTACATCTGCGGCACTCTCTGCTCTTCATAACTTCTTCGTATGCGGACTGATTTCAGCCAAATCCGTCGAAGTCGAGATTGCATTGGTCGAACTCAGCAGCGCAGTGTCACACTGTAAATTCGAAGCGAGTGACTCGTCAGGCGACGAGGTGGTGCTGCTCAAAATCATGACAGTCATCCACGACTGCATGGTTGGCAGTAGCGTAGGGACATTCCTCGGCGACGTGGAGATATGCGAGATGCTGGAAACGGTGTTGACGACGTGTTGTCAGATGAGGTTGAGTGGTTTGTGACATCCTCTTCTCCGATTCCGCGTTCGTCTGATGAACACATCCAAGAGGTCTTACGGCGGTCGGCTGAATCAACGATGCTTTCGATCGCTCGAAAGATATTTGGTCGTCTTCACGAATTTGAACCGGCAGAGGAAGAAGCGAAACTTCGGGTTCACGAGGAAGACCCTCAGCATGGCGAACTCAGCTTGTCGGTCCCGACTCCTGTGACTCCACCAGGTCAAGCCATCGACAGCCCCATTTCTCCACATGCACATGGGGAAGAGACAAAGCATACAGATACTCTGACAGTTAATAATCCACCCAAAAATGCGGAAGGGGGCATCTCATCCGTTGTCGCACCGAGACCATGTAAGTTTCAGTGCGTATCCCTTGGTCCATCATTGATATTTCATCCTTTGCAGTCGGACTTCCTGCACTCTTAGAACTCCTTCGGGTGCTTGTCAATATTCTCGATCCAAATGACCAGGTTCACACAGATTCGACACGACTGAGCGCGCTCGCCATCTTGAACTGTACCATCGAGGCGTGCGGCACCAGGATCGGAGATTATCCTTCCCTTATGGTCCTGATTCTAGATCATGGATGTAAATATCTCTTCCAGCTGGCGCGTTCGGACAATTCTGCCGTGCTCCAGGGTGCCCTACGCGCGATCTCTTCGTTGTTCGAGACCATGCGGCCTTATCTCAAGTTGCAGCAGGAGCTTTACCTGGCCTTCAGCATCGATCGCCTGGCAACCCCTCCTCTTATGAGGACAAAGAGAAATCAAACGAGTTCACCACATCCTGGCACTTCCGCTACTTCCACCCCGACCCTCGGTCCAGTTGACACGGAGCTTGAACTGGAAAAAGGTAGCCCTGTGCCTTCCCGCCCTCCTGTACAACCAGCACGTGGCGACACCCGTGACTTGATGCTAGAGACATTGTGTCAGATCTCTCGGCATCCCAGTTTCATGGTTGACCTCTACACCAACTATGATTGTGACATCAATTGCGAGAACCTTTTCGAGCGGCTCATAGAGTTCTTGACGAAGGTTAGTCTAGTATGCGTCATTGTCTATTCGTCATCTCATCTCATTTATAGGGAGTGTACCCTTGGCAATACTCGTATGCATCAGAGGCGCAGCAGCTGCATTCGCAGTACCTTTGCTTGGATATGTTGCTAGCATTTGTCAATGACATGGCAGAGCGCGCGCAAGGGGTGAGTGTCTTTTTATGTCTCAATATATGTGCTCATTTGAGATGCAGAAAAGTGAAGCTTGGAGCTCGGTATGTCTTGCATATGTCTCTTGGGACCCATTCTGAAGTCGTTCCCCAGGAATACGAGTTGCCAGAGCAACTCCTGCAGAACAAGTCTAGGAAGAAACTTGCATTGACAGGGGCAGCCCGGTTCAACTCAAAACCCAAGCTCGGGCTCGCTTTCCTGGAGGAAAACAAACTCATCTACTCGGACCTCTCGCCAGAGGTATCCCGAGAAAAGAGTTTAGCAAAATTCCTGAAAGGCTCTGTCCGGTTGGATAAACGTCTGCTTGGGGACTACCTGTCCAAACCTGACAACGTGGAGCTACTGAGAGAGTTCATGAATCTGTTTGATTTCAAGGATGTGAATTGTTTTTCTTCCCCACAGGTTCGTAACTGATGCATATGTTGTCAGAAACCCATGGAGGATGCCATGCGGGAGATGCTAGAAAGTCTCAGGCTTCCTGGAGAATCTCAGCAAATCGATCGCATCGCTGAAACGTTTGCATCAGTGTATTTTGCCTCGAAGCCAGGCGAGTGTAGACATATTCCGTTCCTTGATACTTATCTTACCGATCATCATCATATAGCTGAAATCAAGACTCAAGATGCTGTCTACGTACTGGCATTCTCAATCATCATGCTCAACACTGATCTCCATAACCCTCATATTCGGGTAAATTCAACCTTCTTGTTGCTCTTGTTCCATAGCTTACCGTGTCTAGAAACGAATGTCAATAGAGGATTATCAGCGTAATCTGAGGGGACAGAATGGAGGAGAAAACTTTTCAGCTGAGTTCCTAGTATGTGCTGTCCTGAGCCACATTACTCTGGCTAACTTTCTCAAGCAACATATATATGACTCGATACGCAAGAGTGAGATCATTATGCCGGAAGAGCATACTGGCCAACTAGGCTTTGAATATGCATGGAAAGAACTACTTGCCCGCTCGCGACAGTCGGGTTCGCATGCCGTCTTGTTAGATTATTCACGGCTAAAGAAGATTTGTAGGATGCTTCATGATGTGCAACTCGACTCTCTTTGATTTCGACATGTTCAAAGCCGTCTGGAAGCCAGTTATATCTGCCATCGCTCATGCCTTCATCACATTCGATGACGAATATGTCATCCAGCGAGCAATTTCAGGATTCCGACAATGCGCTACACTTGCAGGGCACTTTAATCTGCCAGATGTGTTTGATTTCGTGGTTGTTTCGCTTTCGCAGGCTACCAGCCTTTTGTCTGAGAACCTCCCTGCTCGTGTCCCCAACTACCCGGTCATAGCAGTCGAGGAACAGTCTGTGACCGTTTCCTCGTTGTCGGTTAAATTCGGAACAAACTTCAAAGGACAACTGGCTGCGGTGGTCCTATTCAATATTGTTAACGGAAACGGCAACGCTCTTCGTGAAGGTTGGACACAGGTAACGTCGCCTTCTATTACTGTTACCACTACAAACGCTAATCCGACTGTAGATTTTCGAGATGTTTGGGAATCTGTTTATGCACTCCTTGCTGCCGACGAGGATGTTGCAGATGGAGGATTTCCTCGGTGGAGTCACAATGATACCGTTGCGCGGTGCTTACCCATCAAGGCAAGCTCCAAGGAACGAGGGCGGTTTGCTTTCGACCCTGTCATCATACCTCATGTCACCTTATGGATCGAGTTCGGACAACCTCGTGCCTGAAGCCACTGAGCAAGAAGTTGAGAGCACGCTATGTACGATCGACTGTATCGCATCCTGTCGTCTAGACGAACTCTATGCTCAAATCATGTGAGTTCGGACTGGAAGGGCACGATACGACTTTTCTGACTGCTGTTTAGGCAACTAGATTCGGAGGCCCTCGTCGCTGCCGTGAAAGCCCTCGAGGCGCTCGCACACGAGAGAACCATTGCCAGGCTCAAACAAGAATCGGACGATGTCGCGAGCTCGTACAGTGGAACGTCACAAAGCGATGGGACCTACGTTCTGCCCTACGATCCCGCAGCTGTCTTCCTTTTGGAAACGATGGTGAGTATTGCGTGTCATACGACCCGGTGTATCGAGGATCTTTGGTGAGTTCTTGGCTAGCTTGTGTGTAGATTCATGACTCGAACATGTACACAATAGGCCAGTGATCTTTGAGCACCTATCGGCGCTCTTATCTGGCTCGACCCACTACAGTGTACTGCTCATTGAGCGAGCCGTCGTTGCACTCCTACGCCTTGCGTTGATCCTTGCTCAAAAGGTGAGAGTATACCCACTTGACATACATTCAAAGCCAACATGTTTGAAATGGAGAACGCTCTGCGTGATCAACTCTATATATCATTGGATCTGATCGCCACCTTGCCATCGTCCGTTGCCAACTCCGTTGCAGAACACGTAGTAGCAGGCGTGGGCTTGATATTGCAACACAAGTCAGCCATCAGGTGAGCCGGCAGAGTGTTGGCAGGGCTGATCGTTGCTAACTATAAACGCCCGACTTAGTACGCAGACCGAGTGGAACGTCGTCTTTGCGACGCTCCGTTCGACGATATCGAACCCCAAGGCTGCTCGATCCACGTTCGACCTCGTTGCGAGTTTTGCCTCGGAGGGACAGGGTTACAAAATCACACCGGATAACTTTGCGGGACTGTTGTCCACGCTGGATGACTTTGCGACTGCTGCTGGGGCGTCAATACGGTTGGCACCAACAAGGCCTCGTCGTGCACCGCAGCAACCCGTTGCAGAGTAGGTTCAAAGAGCTGACGCACGTTCCAACACCTCATATTTTATAAATTTTCAGTTCACCGCCCATCGACCGTGGCCGCAAATCCATCGACCTCATCTTTGATCTGAAGAGGGTCATTACGCCGTTTGCCGAGTCTGCCAAACTAGAAGCCGGACAAGGTGATACATCATTCGACTTGCAACATCCGTGCGAGCCCAAGTTGATGGCTGATCTTCTCGAAACAGCGTGGCGGCATTATTGTCTAGCGCTGATTTCGTCTCTAGGGAGACAGTCTACGAACCCGTCTAGACTCGTCCGAAACACGGCCATCAATCAGCTGCAACGATTATTGTTGGGTCCGCAACTCGTTTATGACGAGACGGACCACGGCGCCGTCGACTCGATTTTCAAAGGCGTGATTTTCCCGATTTTGGATGAGCTGTTGAAGCCACAGGTGTATTTGCTGGATCCGCAGGGCATGTCGGAGACGCGGTTGCGCGCGTCTGCGTTGTTGTGTAAAACGTTTATGCATTTCGAGGTGGCGCAGAGCCGCCGGAACGCGGACAGTAGGGTTCTGTGGATCGAGATCTTGGATCTGCTGGACCGCCTTATCAGCGCGGAGAAGAGCGAGCAGTTGGTACGTGCTCTTTTTTTTTTTTTTTTTTTTTTTTCTTCGATGGCTTCCGCCGCTGATTTGAGGCCCACGCATGTTTCTAGTATGAAGCTGTTTCTGAATCGCTCAAGAACGTTGTCCTGGTGATGAATGCGGCTGGTATCCTTGTGCCACCGTCTGGAGCCGAGGATGACCGTGGTGAACAGCAACGGACGATGTGGAGTGCAACGGAAGCGAGACTTGAGCGGTTCTTGCCAGGATTCTTGGCCGAGGTGATCCCGCAAGCCATACCATCGACGGACTCGAAACAAGTGTCTGGGTGAACGATATCATATCTTACACACACTTTCTGTACGGTACATAGACAACAACATAGCAGGCTCAAGAAAACGATTGCATAGAGAGAGCAAACAGAAACCTTTTCAGAAGAACTTCATCTTGGACGGGCTGTCATCAAGTGTGGTTAACAACATGGCCGAATCTCACTAAACTTGAAAGTGCTCACCGGACACGCGTGTAGAGCGCAACGAGCATGAGAATGGGTGCGATTGAGTAGGCGAGGACTCGCACGAAAGCCTCGCTGTGACCGACTACCCAGTCGGACCAACCCCCTCCGAGATGTGCCGTCAACAAGAGCACCGGGAGCAGGATATACCCTGACAACCTAAATAAGCGCGCGCGCATGAGTTGGGGTCTCGAATAGAACGACACGATCCACTAGTACCTGTGATACTTCCACATAGCCTTGGCCTTCATCCCACCACCCCACGCCGCGCCGCCAAACCACACGGTCGAGCCGCCCACCAAAGCTTGCACCAAGATCCACGCGACGGTGATGATTCCAAACGTCTAAACGGGGGGAACCGAGATGAAAAAATGCGCAGCAACAAACAAACAGACGTAATAAGAAAAAAAAAAAGCTTACGCCGTGCCAAGTGGTGAAATGCGGTGCATTGTGGCTGAACTTGTTGCCGATGACGGCGAGCGTGCCCAGGAGGATGAGGGGGACGCCGACGCCGATTGTGGCGATTTGGTGTCTCTGGAGACCTGCAGCCTTGGTTTGGGGCTGGGAGGTAGGCTGGAGTGTCAGGATACCTGTGGAGGGACGACTCTGAGACGGGCGCTGATGGCGAGATGAGTGGGCGCTCTCACCGTACGTGAAGGAGCCGATGGACAAGGTCTGCAGCAAGGGGTGGAACTTGAACCAGCCAAGGGAGGCCGGGTCGTTGCTCAAGACGATGACCCAAGTAGACAGAATAAAGACCTGCGCTCCATGTCAGGTCGGGTACTCTACCTACCAAGTGTGCTCACGAAAAACGAGACCTGAGGGGAATGAGAATGGAGACAAATGAAAAGAGGAAGCGATGAACGGACCCATACGATAATCTTTGCGGAGCCGTCGCCTTGACGGCCTTCTAGTTTTGTGGCGTCAGAAGGCATCGGAACTGTTGGAAGAAGACTTTGTTGTTCTGCTTGAACAGAAGGTACGTGATCAGACTCGTCTGCCATCGCTTACATCAAGAACTTCTCTTTCTCTTCCTCTTATAAGATAACATTAAATGATTAAACAACGTTATTAGTCAGCAGGTACAGCATGAGCCCAAAATCAAGAAGAGACGTCCTACTCCGACAACACCGGCCACGACCCTTCTTCTTTCCACTTCTCAACCACCTCTCTCAACGTCCCGTGGTCGAAAACAGGGCGCTTCAGTTTATACCCAACGACTCTTTTGATCTTCCCATTGTTGTACGCGAGCTTGTGTTTCGATAATACATACTTGTCCATGTAGGCGGTCAGCGGCGTGTGTGTGATCGGCGGATTCGACCGCTGGAGCATCTCCGTCCAAGTCCCTACGTGGTCCTCGTTGATTTCCTCGACCAAATCCTCTAGCTTGAGCTGATGGCCAGTCAGCGTGTACACACGCACTCTCAGGCAAACCAACATACCTTTGCAATCGTCGTCTCAAAATTCGAATAGAACTCAAAAGTCGTCCCGAAAAAGTCGGTAATCATCGAACCCCCTTTCGCTAGCGTCATCTCCGAGTCGTCCACCAAATTAAACAAGGGCGCGATTGGTTGCTCGTCCGGTGAAATCATTCCATCGACCTCCTTGGCTTTGCTCTTCTCATTGTGAAAGGGTATCTTCTCGCCGGCCAGCGCGTTGGCCTGCTCACGACCGTGCTCGTTCATCCATTCCGCGCATGCCCACAATGCTCCTGCCACATCTTCAACATGTACAGAGTGCACGGGTTCTTTGCCTGGTCCCCATCTGCGAATGTTCGTCAGTGGTAACCATCACCTCAGGTCGGTTCGATCCTACATCGTCTTCATGGGTTTCTTCATATACCCATATATTGATGCGACAGTGATGACTAGAGGATCTGCAAATCACCATCAAATTTAGCATCACCAAAAATATAACATGTATCTCACAGAGGCCATATTCCACATACGGACCGTACACGAACCCACAACGCAAAATAACAAGGTTTAGTCTAGTTCAATGTCAGCTTGCTTTCTCGGACGAATTTCGGAGGCGGATACCCTTGGATGGACGCAAGCATGCGAAGTGTTTCATGCCACCAAACATCAAGGGGTCTTACAGGTTTGACGTCTTCTTTCTCGTCATGTGCACCCTTGTCAGCGGATTCATACACCGGTTGCTGAAGGCGCGCATATGCTTTCACGTTGCGTTTGGCAGCCTCCAACCCGATAATATGGGAAACCGTGAGCGTCATCTTGATGGCGATCTAAGAAAGATGTAAACAATGGGGGAAAACGGGAGAAGAGGGGGAAACGTACGATGTCTCCACGTTCAGGATTAACCTCTCCGGTCAGATCGAATACATACGAGTAAGGTGCCTTGCCCGGCGGGGGATCAAAGGCAGAGGCAACAGCGGCTTGCACACCCTCAGATGAATGTTGCGCCGTACGACTAGCCACTCACTGGGGACGGTGAGGTTGACTTGGCGGTATTCGACGTCTGTCTGAGAGAGAACGTTTGGGAAATCTGCCCCAAGATAGCTGTGGGGACCATGAGTCCGGTGTCGGGAAAAGATAACGATGCTTACGTTGTGGGTGGGGATACAGAAAATTTGTCTACGATACGTAGGTGCTGTTATTTTATTTTAGCCGCGAGAACGGCGAGATAAAATGTCACAAACCGAAACGAGACGCTGACCGTCCGGGGGGACGAGGGAGGCGGCGAGTGCACGCGAATAGGTGTTTATGCCACCTGTATAGATCGGCTGAGGATCGGGTGGGGGGACAAGAGGAAGGGGAGGACGTACCGAAAATGATAGCGGAAGGCAGAGCCATGGTGGAAGTAGACGAGAAGGAAGTATTTCGAGGACGGGACGAGTTGATCGGTCGTGACGGCCGTCCTTTATACGGCCATCGTCGCGGAGGCAACACAATCTCGGAGAACTAGATTTCTCTATTACGTAAGAGAAAAAACACCCACCTGATCACTTTTAATATGTCCGTATTGTCGACGCTAAACTATATCCCGTCTATCTAGAACACAATGTATCTCAGGGTAATCGGCGCCACCCCGAGCGACCAGACAAATAGCGGAATCATCTGAATCATTTGCATTTGTCAAGGCACCCCAATCAACACATATACGTGGCCTATCTCGCGCCCCTGTTCCACGGCCCAGCGCGACGGCTCCGAGGACTTTCATCCCTCAGGTGCACATACACGGAGGAGAAATCCTTCTTCGCTAGGTCTGGCCGGCGCTCAATCACCTCTTCATAAAAGTTTCTCGCAGCCTCGCCCAGAGGCAGAGCACTGCTGTTGGCCGTGGCGATGTTCCTTGCGAGATCCATGTCCTGCCATAACAGTCACTTATTAGAACGGCGGCGATCGCAATGAATCAACCCACTTTCAGCATAAGAGCCGTGGCGAAGCCGCCTTCATAGTCCTTCTCGCAAGGGGGCGACTTCTCTGGGAGCGAAGACGGCACCGGGTTGTTGACAGAAGAAGCCCAACAGCCGCCTGTCGAACTATTGATCACACCGGCAAGTACTGCAGGATCTAGCCCGAGTTTCTGTCCAAGAAGCATAGCTTCCCCGACAACGATCTGCTGCACGCCTAGCACAAGATTATTACAAATCTTAGCGCCTAGCCCCGCTCCAGATGAACCACAGTGGATAATACGCCTTCCCATCAGCTCCAGAACTGGTCGTGCTTGCCGGAAAGATTCCTCTAATCCGCCGACAAGGAATGAAAGAGTGCCGGCTTGCGCCCCGGCAACGCCTATCTTTGCATTTAAATAATGGGCGAAGCGGCGAAGATTCAGGAACACGAACCTCCGGATACAGGTGCATCAATCATTTGCGCCCCTGTTAGGAAGACATCGCCGGCTACCCGGCGTGCGACATCCACGTCCAATGTCGTGGAGTCAATGAGCAACGAGGTCTTCGACTCGGTGATATCCAATGCTTTCAGCGCGGGTATAATTCCACCCTGATCACAATAGACACTCTGCACCTGGGGTGAAGAGGGAAGCATTGTGATCACTGTTTGGGAAGAGCGCATAGCTCTGCCGAGTGCATGAGCTGATGTCCGTGCAGAGCACAGCATTGATCACCTACTGCTCGGGTGTCTGGACAACATCGATGTTCGCACTAGGAAATTGCGACAAAAGTTTCTGACGGAAAGACACCGCGCTCTCCGATAGTGCGTCGCAGACCACAAAGTGTGAGTCGGCGGACTGTTCGAACTTCTTGGAGAAGAGATTGTAAGCCATTTCTGAGCCCATGCGACCGAGCCCGATAAACGCTGTGCTCTTTGCACGGGAGTTGAACAGGCGGAGAGTCGGTCTCATCGTTGGGAAGGGAAGGTCGCCTGAGATCCGCCATGAGACTTGAAGACACACATATCGATTACATCAGCAGCGTATTCATCCGGGACCAACATGCTTGCAGCTGCGACCTCCTTTTTCTCTCGGACGGCGATATCTCAGTCGTACATAACTAACCAACAAAATGCTAGTCGGTCGTCCACCCCAACACCCTCAGGGTCTTCAAGTGCACGTCTTCAATCCCTCACAATCAGAGTCGGCCTATGGAGGGTACAAGGGGCAACGCACAAGGTCACAGGCAAGCGTGTCTCCGTCTGGTCCTTCGACAAGCGGGTCGAGTTGGAGGGCCTCGGTCCCGTGTCCAAGGAACACGTCCTCGAAGTCTTGAAGAATGAGGTCACAGCTGCGTTACACGCATCGGCACGATTGGAACTAACCACACCTTTAGGCCGCTGCTTTGAGCAGATTGCGTCACCCTTCCATCCTTGGTATGTCCTTTCAGCATTCTAAATTTCACTGAACAAACGTCACGAAGAGATGGTCGAGCCTCTGGAAGAAACTCGCAATGAACTCATCTTTGCGACGGAGCCCGTTCTGTCATGTCTGGACATGTCAATCCCACGAGGGCCCCATTATATCCCTCTTGTCGAACTTGATGAGATCGAAGTACGTGATGGCCTTCGTGCAGTTTTCTACCCTTGCTTATTCCCGCCCAGATCCAAAAGGGCATCCTTCAAATGTGCAAAGGGCTTTCATTTTTACACTCATCGGCAAAATTAATACATTCCAATTTGAAGCCAGAATGTGTCGTTATTAACGAAGTCGTATGTGATGTGCTCTAATCATTGTTCTGACGGGCCGACTGTTGTTCGCTGCAGGGTGACTGGAAAATATCCGGACTGGGTTTGACTATCCCTCTGACGACCGCCGACGGGTCACCATCCAGGTGGGAGTTTCCTGGATTTGATGGTCGCGTACCATCCTACGTCCAGCGCTCATTTGATTACATTGGTATTTTTATCTCTTTTTGTTCTCTGAATGTCGCCTGAACCTTTACAACAGCTCCGGAATATGCTTTGGATGAGATGCTCGTCACGGCATCTGATATGTACTCTCTGGGTGCTGTGATATACGCCGTTCATTGTAGATGTAATCCGCCTTTCCTGAATCACGGAAGTCTTGGCGGTTTGCGCGATAATGCGGGTCGACCAGTTCCAGATATAGGGAACTTGGACCCAGACTTGCAAGGTATCTCCCCCGTTTCTCCGCATGACATAGCTCATTAGTGTACCAGATCTCTTACGGTCACTTATTACGCGAGGGTCCCAAAGCAGACCGACACCATCTACTTTTCCATCTCACCCCTTCTTCTCCTCGCTCCCCATCTCTACGCTGAACTTCTTGGATCGATCAAACTTTACGACAAAGACCCGAGAAGAGAAGATCTCATTTATGAAAGGCCTGACCAGTGTTTTGGGTAAATTCTCAGAAGGCTTGAGAACACGGAAGATATTACCGTCCCTCCTTGAAGAGGTTCTACATGCTCGGTTATCATTCCGCCGATGTCTGCTGACACAATTTGGAATTACAGATGAAAGACACGCATCTTCTTCCGTATATTCTGCCCAACGTCTTTGCGATCTCGAACATTCTGTCGGCTATCGAATTCGCCCAGCTCGTCCTACCCAGTCTCAAGCCCTTGTTCGCTATCAAAGACCCACCGCAAAACATGCTTACACTGCTAGATAATCTCGATCTACTGCAGGGCAAAACCGAAAAAGGAGTCTTCCGAGAACGTGCGTGCTAGATTCTGAATCTTCCCTCGCTGACATCCGGTAAAGAGGTATTGCCCCTTTTGTATAATGCTTTGGAATCAGAGCACTCTTTAGTGAGTGTGTCAGTGCAATTCGCGTCACATGTCTGATCTCTTGCACAGGTTCAAGAACGGGCTTTGGGAGTGGTTCCTAACCTATGTGAAACGATTGATTACGCGGAAGTATCCGGCGTGCTGTTTCCTCGCGTAGCGGTATGTCCCGGTTTAGGACCATCATCGGGAATTGTGCTCAAGCCTTCATAGTTGGTCTTTACCAAGACAAAGTTACTTTCAGTGAAGGTCGCCACATTGGTCACCTTCATGAGTATGGTAAAGACTCTTGATCAGGTTAGTTTACTCTTCCTGTGGCATGGACTATGCATTGAAAGCAAATTAGACGAATCTGACACAAAAGCTATGTCCTCTCTTGTCAAAAATCCGCACCAAGGAACCGGCTGTGATGGTACGTCCCAATCGCGCTGCCCAAAGTGATAGGATGCATCGTCCACTATCAGATGGCTACCCTCTCTGTGCAAGAAGCTATGGGATCCAAGATTGATAGAGAAGCAGTGGCAACTCTTGTTCTCCCACAGCTCTGGTCTATGTCAATAGGGCCATGTGAGCTAATGTGCAAGTCGAGAGAGCCTAGCTGATGCTAACATCTACTCACAGTACTGAACGTCCACCAATTTAAGCGGTTTATGGAGGTCATCCGCAAACTCGGAGAAAGGGTTGAGAAGGAACACAATCAGTTCTTACGAGACTCGCAGCGCATAGAAGACCGATCTACACCTGCAAATGGTATGGCGTTGCCAAACTTTGACTCGGGTGTCGATTTCGAGACATTGGTGGGGCGAAGCAACTCGAATATAAAACCTGATACGGTCATCGATAGCTCAAAAGGCTGGGAAGACGATGTCTGGGGCAGCATATTTAATGACACCCCTGAGGTTAGCAGATATCTTTCTGAGATTGGAACCCAGTTCTAATGATTCTGCAGACATCTAGCCCGCCGGTTGTATCGCCTGTTCTACCCATTAATACACCCCTGGCTCCACTCGCACCGACTCCCCAGTCCCAGTCGTTACCCTCATCACCGCGACTTGGGACTGATACGCCCGTGTCACGACCCTCACGACTCGGGGCCAGACCACTACCCTTGTCGTCGTTCGATAGGTCGTCCTTCTCGACATATCCACAGCACCGCGTCTCGAGCCCACCACCGCAACCAACTCACTCGTCCTTTTCTGCGGCCCCTGTTGCTGCAGCTCAAAAGCCCAACTATAACATATCGCTCTCTGATCTCTCGACACCCGCATCCAACACTTTTGCATCTCCCACTAGTTATAATGTACCGAGCTATACCCCTTCCGCGACGATCACGCCTTCACATCAGACACTGTCATCGCCTCCGATACATTCCTCTCCTCTGTCGATGTCATCCATGTTGACGCCCATGCAGCCCACTCGCATTATAGCACCTAACAAAGCAGTATCAAAGGACGACTGGGGCGACTTTGATCCTCTCAAGTGATTTAGATACATATCATGTCCGTTTACGGTGATGAGAACGACTTTGTGTAGTTTGTTCGTGTTTGAATTGCAAGTCGTCGCCGTTATACTCTTGACTGCGGTGTGCCGGGTATGAGTACTTGAGTCTTGGGCATCGTCAACAACTGATAGCCGTCCCTCGCTCTACATAACGACTCTCACCGATATGTTAGGGGGTTTATTCTCGACCCGCCCAAGGACAACCGTACACTTCCCTCGCGCCCTTCTACCCATCTTGCTCCTCGCTAGCCCCGTCTTTTCAATATGGCCCTTTCCTCCGAAGCGATTTACGAAGAATGTTCTCATGGAGGCTGGTTCCATGGGTTTGGATGAGGGTGACCGCATGGTCGCGTTTGGGGATTTCAACGGAGATCAATTGTGAGCAAACGACCGCTCGCCTGCCTCACCGCTGGACTTGACAGGAACGAAGCCTAGACGTGCTAGCACTCGACCCGGCTCAGCAGCTTCTGTCCGTATACATCTGGAACCACAGTACGCCGGTCGTTTTTCGTCGACGCCCATTCTCTCTTCCTTAACTCTGCTGCTCAGATGAATTCGTATTCGAGAAACGCTCTCAAATGCGACACACGACGCCCATCTACAACGTCATCACGGGAGATTTCACGCTCGACGGGAAACTCGATATCCTGGTCATGAGCGCAAACTCTGCAACCACACTCGACATGGCACTCTACAAGGGTAATCACGATGGAACGTTTGGTATGTATGCGTTGTTCACGCTTTCGGATTGTGCCTGAAGGGGACTCGTTTGTGATAGAGTCGACCCCGATATCGTCGCCTTCGTCTGCACTCTCACAGCCTATACCTGTTGATCTGGATGGTGACATGAAGATCGATTTGCTTGGTATCACCCCTTCCAGCCTGGGTTCCGCGGGCTTGAAGGCATGGAGAAATGTGTGGAATGAGTCAGAAAGCGAACCGACGCTGTTCAAAGTGTATGTCCTACTTTTTGCGTCGTGGAATTGTCTTGCTAACTCGTTCCTCAGCGTCGATCCTCCCTTGGATAGTTCTCAATGCAAGCTGGCTTCACCACACAGCAATGCGATCATTGACTTGAATGGGGATTGTCTTGCTGGTCAGTTTCTGTTCCGTGTGGGAACGAGGCCATGTTTGAATGTCTCGCTTTCATAGATATCTTTCTCGTCTGCGACGATGGGTCAGGCAGAAAGTCTTTTCAGATATGGGTGAATAACAAGGATGCTGGTTTTTCTCTTGCGCAACACGAACCGCTTCCGTCTGGGGTGCAGGCGATTTCGTTTGCTGACATTAGTGAGTCGAGTGGTATAGATGCGGACTGTGCACCGATGTATGCGTTTGCAGATCGTGACGGAACCATCGATATGGTATTCCCGACCTGCTCGTCGGTGTCATCGACAACTGGGGTTGGTTCTGGTTGCTCGATCAACATTGCGTATAACAAGCAAATACCTGTTTGCACCTCCGCCGGGTCGCAGAATACTGATAAGCAAGGAAATCGATTATGCCGACCACACGAAAACCTTTGCCTCGCTGATGCAAACTTTAGTTTCGACTTTAGTACGAACGGGAATAACGAAGTGAGCAGGGAATCTCTGACTTGTCTTCGTAGTAATCAACCTTTTTTTTATAGGATTTCGTTCAGATCCCGTTCACTTCACTAGTCCATTCTCGTTCGAGTTCTCTCCTGGTGCTTGATACTACTTTCTCGCCAGCTATCCCTCTTCCCGTTCGCATTGGGGATACGAACTTGGACGGCTTCCCTGACTTGTTGGTAATCGCAGCAGCAGCAGACAGGCACACACCAAAGCTTTTGATCTCGGAACCCTGTACAAAGGGCCTTCCAGGGTGTGATGCAAACGGACGGGGACGGCGTGGATTCAAGCTGCTCCAGACGGGCGCGGAGAGTCTAGAAGCCATGTACGATGCACGGGGTGTCACATTTATGGACATTGATGAAGACGTGCGTCAGTTTTGTGTCTCGAATCTACAGAGGGGACGTAACCTGGCATTATTGAACAGGGAACTCTGGATATCGTGGTTCAGAGGACGGGCGCGCAGGGTCGTGGCACTGCCACGTTCATCCAGAATAATTTCTACTACGATGCGTTCTTCTTGAAAGCGATTGGTGGGTGCGATCTTTTTTATTGTGTTGTGTATGCGCTGATGGGTCGGAACAGTCTTGAATGGCGCATGTAACAATGGGTTGTGCACTACGCCGAACGGCTCGACTTATCTGGTGAGTTTCGTTTACCCGCCAATCGAGTTTGACTCTCAATGCCAGACAGCCATTCGGAGTGAGCTATTCTGGGGCGTCGTACAAGTATACTGTCCTTGACACCTCTGGCCAACGGTCCGCTGCTCAAGGTGAGGAGATTGGAGTGGCTGAACAATATATTCGTCCGTGTTGACGTCTCTGCCGAACAGTCGGCCAGCTCCCACAGACTTCTTACCATTCGTTGCTCACTCCATATTCGTTCTTTGGCCTTGGACGGACGAACAACTATATCGAGAACCTCTTTGTGGGATCCACGAAACACATCCAAGACCACTTTATCAACATGGAGGGCGTTATCCCAAACTCTCGTCTTGTCATTCACCCACCGCCCGGTTTGAGCGAGGGATCGTGGAAACGGGAACTATTTTTGAGGCCTGGGCAGTGGATTCCTTGGGTGACGTTGACGGTCGTGGTGGCTACTGTGATACTGGCAGTCATTGTGTTTATACTGCATCTCAACGAAAAGGTAAGTTCATCCTTGGTCGTCACCGGGGAGTATCACTGACGTCGTGATATTAGCGTGAAGACGAGTTGGAGAGGAGAAGAGCATCACACCACATCAACTTTGATGCATTATAGAAAGCTTATCTTACACGCTACGGACGTATATAATATCTTATCCCACGAAAACCAGAAACCAGTCTTTTGCAGGCTCAACTAATGACACGAAACTTCCATTTAGCGTCTTTCCCTTCGCCACCAGCCTTCTCGACCTTGCCTTCGGCTACCAGCTTATGGAGGTGTTGGTTAACACTTCCGGCAGCAGGTTCCCATAGGTCACGGGGGTACGCTGAGTAAATCTTGGATACGATGTCCCAAGTAGAACAAGTCCCTAACGGTTGCAGTACTTGCACGATCTGACCTTCCCTGTCCATCCGATGTTTGATGTACTCCTTTATGACCTTCTGGCCGTCGTGAACGACGGGACCATGAGCGGGGTAGATGAGGGTGGTTTCGTCGATGTGCGATAACAGAGAACGAAGGGTTGACAGATACGTTCCGAGATCTTCGAACACGGCCGTTCCTTGCCCGAGGATGCTGTCCGCTGAGTAGAGTACCTTTTCGGATGGAAACAAGAGCGCGATAGAGTCCTCGGTATGTCCTGGAGCGTGGATGACGCGGAAGTTGGCGTCCGAGGTGGAGGAAGCGTCAGAGCGAGCGATGGGGAACGTTTGACTGTCGTGCAAGTCATGGAAGAGCGTTCCACCAGTACTGGGCGTGTACATGCCAGGTTCGATGAGCCTGATCGCACGCTGGAACCTATCATCTGGGAGTTTCGTATGCGGGAACTTGTGTATGCGGGGAGGCTGAAAAGGAAGGGGTGCGAATCGCGAGTCCCAGAGGTTCTTGAGGAGGGTGAGGACGGAGGAAAGGCCACCGACGTGGTCGGGATGCCAGTGTGAGATGATGATGTCTGAGATGTGCTGTCGCGGGGAGGTGTTGTTGTTGTTGTTGTTCGGACCACCTCCACCTCCACCTGGCGTTCTGCCGTGTTCGAGAGCGCATTCGAGGAGGGGGATGTAGCCTGGTCTGCCTTCGCCGGTATCGATGAGCGTAAAGGGGGCGGTCTCTCCGACGAGATAAGTGTTTGTACCTGAGAAAAAGTGAGTTGGGTGAGGGGGAATGGGGAGGTGTGTGGGCTTACCCTGCAATGTGAATTTGCCTGGGTTCTTTATCGCTCGAGTGTGTCAAACGGGTTGTGATTGTAGTAAAATAGGGGCGTTGTTACTTACCTGGCCGAGGATGCGTACGACGCTGTCGCTGAGCTGTTCGGGAGAGTTGGTTTGTGGATCTGAGAAGTACTAGAATCGATTGGCTTACCCGTACAACAGATGCGAGTGCTTGTAGCTTTTCCATCTTCAAGACTTTCGTGCCAGTGAGGACGTAAGTAGTGTAGTAAAGGGCTTGTGCTTACACGTTTTCCCACGACTTCAATGACCACACCCCACAACACAATCGAGTCTACCAGGATGGCCACGAAGAAAAGGTTAGTACGCGTCTTTTTGTTCCGTCTCATTTCATTCTGAACTGCGTCGCAGGTCTCGTTCGCCCTCTCAAGACAAGTCGGACGGCCCACCTCCGTCCACTCGAAGGAGATCACGTTCACCCCAACGCCGAGTTCATTTAGACCTGCCCAAGGTGAAAGACGTGGACCCGGTTCGACGAGCGTTGCGCGAAAAAGAACTCGCAGCCCGCGTGGTTGCAGCCGAACTCGAAAAAGCAGCTGCGAAACCAAAGGAACAAGAAAGCGCACATGATTTGGCGGAGAAACAGG
>JBBPNU010000111.1:0-28230 GCA_038091055.1 Leccinum angustisporum
GAATGTGAGGTCGTGAGCAGACTTGTCGCCCCACTTGTCGACGTGCAGGGTTATTCCTGCGGAAGAGAAGGGTGAGCAGCGACCTCGAGGCTGGTGGGGAGGAACGACGTGCCGGTAAGCGAAGGGTGGACCTCACAAGGGTCGTCGATGTTGTCTACAGGAGCGAATTTTGTTCCGAGGTACTGGACGTCGTCGTCCATGTCGATGAGGGGGTAAGGAAGAGAAGAGTGACTGAAAGTGTGACCGAATGGCAATGCACCACTCTCCCTTTATCGCATGCCAGTGCCGGTCACCAATCCCTTCTTGGAAACTCGCCGGCACACAACTCCGACTAATCGACATGTGTTCGATGCTACATAAGTACAACGTAGTCTATCGTTGAACCAAACAGCTTTCCCTTTCATGAATTGTAATCCGCAAACCATGGGTGAACGAGGGCACGTTTCGCTGCGACGGCTCAGCAAGACCCCTAACCCTAATTATAGACATGACTCACCTGAAATTCGTTTTGCTGTGTCGTACGTCAACGTTCGCTAAGCTGCCGCGTCAGCAACAATGTCTCCACTCAAATCACCGTCGACACTCACCGATAGCAAGTCAATGCCCATCTCGTCCAGGTTGGGTACGACGCTGCGCAAGTCTTGTTTATTCCACTGGGGGAACGTCTCTTTGTAATCGGGTAGTTGACTGACGCTAGGCCAGATTTGTTCGTTGGGCGTTCCCATGATCCTATCCCCATTCTCAGTAAATGACAACAAAGTAACAGCGTCGAAACACACGCACCTGAAAATCTTGAATATTTGGTCAATCTCAGAGTCTCCAGGAAACAGCGGGTTTCCTCGCATGACCATTTCTGCGAATATGCATCCCACCGACCACATATCGATGGCGGTCGAATAATGCCTGGACCCGAGCAAGACTTCGGGTGCACGGTACCACAACGTTACGACCTAGGCATCCAACGTAAATTAAACAAAACGCGGACATACTAGACCAACACAGGCAGGAACATGCGATACTTGCCTCATGGGTATACGTCCTCATGGGAATACCAAACGCCCTCGCCAAGCCGAAATCCGCAAGCTTGAGGTTGTTTCGCTTGTCGATCAGCAAGTTTTGTGGCTTGAGGTCGCGATGCAGGATCCGGTGAGAATGACAGTAAAGAAGCCCAGAACTGAGTTGGTGAGTGAATTTCTACCAATGTCACTATCAGCATCGTTCAGTGCGTAGCAGTGACGTATCACGTGATCCGGCGCGTAAACGACGACCACTGATATCGATCCAGGGTCGACAGGGGCGCAATGAATGCAGCAAGGGGACGATCAGGCATGCGGCGCTGCGTGAGGAAAGGGTGCAGGCATCTGATGAAACAGCGCCCGTCATCCTCTTTTTTTTGTTTTGTTCGCGCATTCATCGTCGCGTAGCGATCACGGGAACGCCACATGCAACCACAAAAGTGGGCGAGACTTGACGCACCTTGGATATCTCGATGGAAATCGGCGTACCGCTCGTGTTGGCATGTTCCATGTAACGTTTCAGGTCCACGTCAAGAAACTCGAACACGAGATAGAGCTTCTGGTCTGCGTGTACGATGTCCAGCAACCTAAGGCCCAACCAATCCCGCACTGAGCCCACTTTTGCGCGCGCGCGAGCGATACGCCGCTGCCCAAAGGGCTGCGTACGCACCTGACGATGTTGTCGTCCTTGAGCTCCTTGAGCAGGCTGATCTCGCGAATGGCAGTGCTTGGGACGCCTTCGTCTTCCGCTTCGAGCCGTATTTTCTTGAGTGCGACGATTTGGTTGGTGGTCACATCCCTCGCCTTGTAGACGACGCCGTACGTTCCTGCGAGGGCGAGAAAACGTCATACCAGTGAAACGAGAGAGGATGGTCGATGAGGCGCACCTTCGCCTAGAGGGTGACCATGCCACACACGAGGTCATGTTTGGGATTGGCACGGTCGCACTGCTGTACGCACCGACTTTCTCGATCTTGGCGTAACTGAGCAGACGATCAGACAGGCGATCAGCAACGTTCAGCGCGATAGTGAAGGGACACACCGATCCATATGAACCAAGACGGCGACGAGGCGGGCGGTGATGATGCGGGAAGAAGGAGAAGAGAGACCGGTTGGTTGTGGTCAAAGTTAAATACAAAGACGAGTTGGGCGAGCCGAACTAGTACATACAATAAGATTCAGACCGCCCACATCGCCACATTCTACTTATAAAATAACTAAAAAAAATATACACAGAATCTCATTCTATCCCGGCCTCGGCCAGTTGATCTCTTCTTCCTGTCGTCGCATTTGCGTCACATCAATGTACTGACCCGGCCATCGCTCCTCGCCTATCGCAAAAAGTCAGCTCAGTCTCGAAAGAATCCGTGAATGCTCACTTCGATCAATAATGTCAACCTCCACGTCATCCTCGTCGTCGTTTTCTTCCTCGGATTCCCATCGTTCCTCCACCGCAGCGCTCGGGTTCTTGGCACGATCCACCGCCAGGTCGCTCATGAACCGGTTCAGCGATGCATCTTTCGCATCTTGCAGCGATTTCTCGCGAGTAGCGCGGGCGCGGGTGAGCTCTGGCAGGTACTCCCTAATTCACAGCAACAGACATGAATCACCCGACCTTTATGTCATAAATGAAAACCTCACCTCTCGTACGTGTTCCTAGACTCTTCCACGGCATCCACAAACGCCCCCATTCCGTCACCCGTCACGCTGGAAACACCCACAGCCTTGACCACTTCCGTCAGTACGCTCCCTTGCCCGCCACACCACGAAAGAACTCACCTTGAGATGCTTGTAAAACTCGTCCAGAACCAGACTCATGCTGTTCATCAGACTGTTCATGTATGTCGGCTCACCCTCTTCATCCCGCGATCCCGAATGCGACGCCAACGCAGCCTGAAACGCCTCAAAGTCCTGCATCCACTCGATCGCAAAATCGTGCGACGTCACGTCCGTCTTGTTGAACACGAGTATAAACGGGAGCTTCGTCTTGTACAGTATGCTGTCACGGAAAAAAAAAGGAAAGAAGTCAGCTTCCGATGAGAATCCGAGAAAGAATCGGGATGACGGACCTACACGCATACAACATGTTGGACATGAACGTCGCCGGAGCTGTCGTCCGCGGGGTGTCGATGATGTACGCCACCACGGTCGGAAAAGAGGACGCGACGGCATCGGTGATGATAGCACCAGACGCGGACCAGGTAAAGATCTCAATCTGACCCGGAGTATCGAGTATGATGTGACTGCCGAAGTAAACTTGTAAACCAGCCGTGAATATAACGATGTGCGACGCACTCGACCGTCTCGGCCCGTTTCTCTACCAAGTCCAACACTTGGTCAAACTTAGTCGTGAACAAGTTGAGCGCCGTCAAGATCCCCCCGTTGGGACCCAAATTGTACCTTTACCCCATCGTCGTCATCAGTCACACAAAAGACCCACAGAAACGCCACAAAGAAGAAACGGCGACACACACTGCTTCATGACCTCTTTGTAATTCACCGTATCGCGAATGTCGATGTTGGGTTCGAACGGAAGGTGGGCGACTGCGGGATCGAGATTGAGTATGTAGGGTGGCCGCGAGGGGTTTGCGGCGTGCAGATGGGAATTGAGACGCTGTACAAAGGTCGACTTGCCCGCACCCGCCATACCGATCGTGACGATAACGCTGGGCTTTCTCGACTGGGAACTGGAAGTTCCATCGGTTGAGCTCGTCGAGGCGCTCATCGTTCAAGAGAAATCGCTCGAGATAATTTCATTACCATAAAAAGTATGTAAGCCGGTGGCACCGAGTACTATAGCAAGGTTGTCCGTGTACATGGTGTTCAGATCGTGTTGTCAATGCAGCAATTTATGTAAGAAAAGAAAAGAAAACGAAAGATGAATCATCGAGAAACAGAAGCAGAAAGAGCGTTGACTCGGGCACCGCCATACTTGGCGCGCAGGTCCTTGGTCAGGGAACGTAACATAGCAGACGTGACGATCGTGGGCTCAGATTCAGATGGGAGAGAGGTGGGTGTGCTGAGCGGAGGCGAGGACAGACTGGGCGACGTCATCTCCTCGTCTGTGGGGGTGATGTCAGAGACCGACAACCGTAGCTTCTTTGACTGCGGGGACGTTCTAGGAAAGCGGAAATGAACAACATGCCCTCGTAAATAAAAATCACAGCGCAATGCGACGCACCTGCTCGAACCAAGCTCTGCAAAGGACGCAAGACGTTTGGGAGGCCTTTGCTTGGTGATCAGACTGGTGTTCATATCCTCCAATATCGTTTTTAGTGTTTGGATATCTTTTGAGGCGTCATCCAACCGAATTCGGGAGACAAAGTATGCCGTATCAGGGCGGACGTCTGCAATGTGACCTGCAACAGAACTCCCAAGCCCATACAACTGAGACGTAAAGGTCATTGTCGGAAAATCTGTCCGGTGATGAGCACAGTTCGGAAATAGTCTCAGGCACGCTTACCTCGACCAAGGCTCTGATGTGCCCTGATGTCACCAATCAACGAGGACGTAAAACCAGTCTCTGGGAGAGACTGCAACCAGTCGAGAACCATGTCAAACGTCGTGCTATAACAGAGTTAGCGTCACATCGAATGGTGATTGTAGGACAGTTTACTCAGAGTCCATGCCCTTGACCGATCCTAATTGGACAAGGTCGTTCGAGATACCATCCACTCGTAGCAGACCGATCACCGAATCAATAATCTTGATCAAGAGACGCGTGCAACTTTCTAGCACTTTTCCATAAAGGTCCCAATTGACTGTTTCCGAGGCCTGGATCAGCAATGGACCTTTGATCCATCGCAGGAAACAAAACTCACAGGTCCCATAAACGACACAATCAGCAAGCCAGCTCGTCGTCACGTCCTCCCATTGACGCTCCCAAATCTTGAAGAGATCTGCGAGTGGTATATGCATAAGGAACCAAATTATTCATCACCCAGCGGCATTTACCCACCGTTCAATGAAGCGAGTTTTACAAGCCGACCCTCCAAATCAAACGGAACAGATCGCAATACTTCTTCCAACTTGGACTCCATATCTAGAGCAGTCGTAGAGATCACGAGTTCGTGCGTCGACATCAGCATGCCACCCTCAACCATCGATGCCACCTGCGAAACATAATCAAGATGGTATAATTAAGAATTGTCGGTCGACCGACCATATCATCAAAGTCCTTTGACGAGTCTGGATCTCGCTTAGACCATGAGAAGCACAGTAACAAGGGTACGTAATGTCGGTCCTCCGGAAAGGCCTCGATGATTTCACGCAGGCGCGTGCAATCCTCCAAAACGCGATATTTTCTGCACGTTTTTACTCAGTACCAGCAAAACAGCAACGAGTCAGGTCTTACCTTCCCAGGATATCCGTAATGCCCGTCAGCGGCGTACGTTCGAATATGACAATACCAGGATACGATCGGACTGGCTCGTCGTGGTCCTTTGATATTGGTATTTCGAACACGTTCTCGTTCCTCCACATGCCAGAATCCGGAACGTCGAACTTTTGCTCCAGCCAAATGGCCGTCCCATCACTTTCTTGATTGAGCGACAGCCACGCAGACCAGTTATCAGGAAACGGTCTCGTCGTCGACTCCAAACAGTTCCGCATCACGTTCAAAAACGATCCACGCGCCCACCGACGGGCGTGGTCTTCGTGATTCTGATGAAGCGTTGAGTCCACGTCACCAACAACCGATCCAAACCGATCCAATGCGTCACCTTTTCAAATCGCTTCGCAAGTTCTTCATCGTTCGCCGGGGGTCGGTACTCTCCAGAAAGACGCTCGCGTAGGCGTTTCTTCAACGGCACGCGGGGCTCTGATGATATTGTTCGACGAGCACGTCCGTTCTGAGTGGGAGGACCGGTACTGCGCGAAAGACGATCAGATCGCGCCTTTTGCTTGTAATCCGTGCTTCGTCGGCAGGCTTCTATCCACTTGACATGGTCACTCAATCGCTGTCGCCAGTTGGCGAATGTTTGTTTCACCAACCAGCTCCGACGTGCAAAGTGAAGCGCCGTGGCCTTCATGATGTCCAGGGTAGGTTTCTCCGCAGCAGATGAGCCCGCAGCCAGTGACGTATTCAGCTTATCAGGTTCAAGTTTGGGCTCGACTTTCGCTTCGACGTTCGCAGCACTGACGACCGCTTTCAGAGGAGACTGGACAGAGTCTCTACGAAGAAGTCCGGGCAATGACTTCGAGGAAGGTGAATGTAAGACGAGAGGGCTCAGTATTTCAGGAGGCAGAGCCGAAAGAGTTTGTATATTCTTTAGCGAAGTCAAGGTAGGCCGTCGTGTTGGAGGGAGGGAAGAAGGGATGTGGATGCTGGCACTGGGCGTTGAAGGTAACGAAATTGGCTGGCGTCGATTGAGAGGTGGAGGATGCGAGAGCGGTGTTTGGTCGATCGCACCGTCCAAAGTAGTGTTCATGGAGGGGGGAGAAGATACCAAGGGTGATTCTGGCGTGGTCGTGTTGGAGATGGGTTGTTCCTGGATTGGTTTGGAGGGTATGAGAGACGAAGGTTCGCTCCAGCTGGCGCTGAAGGCGCAAAGTTTGCGACTCTCCGGGGAGGTGCTCGATGGCAGTTTGCTGAACACAGATGCGATGGGTGTACCAAAACCACCAGAACCTGTAGGTGTGGTACGAATCGGTGAGGGGGTAAAAGTTGGGGCCAAAGGGTTAAGTGATTTCGAAGGGGTCGTTTCTGAGCCGGAAAATGATTTTTTGAGTGATCCAGCAAATCCGTTGACTTGTGAAGGTGTGGGGGATGGCTTAGCTGTTTGCGATGACGGGTCCACTTGAGGCGTCAGTGTGGTCGCTTGAGCTCCGGGTAGCGTCGGAATGGAAGGTAGAAAGAATGTAGCAGACGAAGACGACGAAAAACCAGTAGCAGCATTAGACGCTGTCAACGTACACGTGTAAGTGAAGCGCATCGATATACTGTGGGTGGATGCGAACCATGTATTCTTGTATTGTCATCCTTCGTCGACCCAAAGACGGAGATTGGTGCTGTGGTAGCCTCCACGTTCTTGAACGCACCCTGTGTACCAAAGGAAGTGGTGCCAAATGCGTTGGGAACTGTCTGCAGATTGGAGAAGGCCGACTGCAGTGGCGCTAAAGAAGGCTGCGAAGCCGATGGGGTCGTAGTAGCAAAGAAAGCGGATTGCGTCGGTTTGGGACCAAACGTATCAGTTAGCCACTGAGTACCACTCGGCTGTAACTGTCTGGGAGATTCCTGGGGGATATCCATAGGAGGCTCGGCTTGAAATTCGGTTTCATCCACTACCGAGATATCGATATCCGTATCTTGCGCAGGAGACCACGTTCCAGAATTTCCATCAATGATATCGGAGAGAGAGATATTGTTTCGTATCGACTCGATGTCTTCTATAGTATCCTTGCCAAAGTGTCGTTCAAGAATGCATGCGACAAGGTAGGTCATGACGACATTGCCTTCACGGCGTAGGACGTCAGCCAGCTCAGCAAATATGCGCATCGCTTCCGCGTCAACAGAAAGCGGAGATGTTTTGGTGATGGGAGCACTCTTGGCCTGGACGCGAGCACGGAATACCGTGGTCAGTTCAAATACGGGATGATTGAGTAGCTCTTGAGGTATATCGTCATGACGTTCTCTTTGATCGCGGATGTGAATGAGACGGTGGTAAACACGCATCTCAAGCTCAGTCGGCGACTGATACTGTCCACGTTGTTCTTGGTAGAACTCCTTTAAACTTTGTAGAGCTGTAGAGACATCGTTAAGCATTTCGTGGTTGAAGTCAAGGTACGCTCACTATTCATGAGTTGTTGTTCTTCCATAGCAATGGAGAACCCTGGGCGGTCGCGTTCCATATGAATTGCCAGGATATGGAGCCGAGCGCATCGGTCGTGACATTCAATAGCGATGCATCCCATCTCATGCTGCATCGTAAAGTCGTTTCGAACGGATCTTGAGCGGTCGCGGACAAAGTTGAATGTTTCCGAAAATCCACCGAGAGGTAAAAGTTCGTGAAAGAGATAATCAAGGGTGCGCTGAAGGGCGTGATCAGGCATGTGAACAGCAGCATCTGAAAGTAAAAATGCACCTTGAGAACTTCTGGAGGTCGAAGGTCTGATGGCAACGTCTTATCCCCAGCTGCGCGTTCATAAGCCTTGACAGCTCGTTTGTGGTCCACCTTCTTGGTACCAGGAATCTACAGGGAGGATGAGCGCCAAATGTCGTGGTTGCTTACGGTTCGCGGCCGTGAATCCCCACCATTTCCCATTCGAATAGGTTGTTCTCGCGTTCCCGTCGATATCGTTCGAAACGGGGACACATATCCATGCATGTGCCGACCATAGTGATCGCATCTTCAAGACGTTTCGGTTTGAGTGGATCATCCATCTTTCCCTCCGCAATCGCCTTCTTGCGCTCGACTTCGCGCGCCTTCACTAACTGGAGCACGAGAACATGGAGAGCGTAGCAACAGAGAAAAATGTTTGCGACGCACCTCTTGCCAAAAATTTTCGTGCTCTTCCGGCGTCCTCGGCTCGTTCAGATCTACCACCTCGTGTTCCTCCTCCATTTCGCTGTGTTCGCCTTCGCTCCCCACAGTACCTCCGCCGAGAGAGCCGGTTGGAGGAAAGGTGACTGAAGCATTGTTAAACCTGCCACGACCACCACGACCCCTTCCTCTACCACCACCTCTGTGTCCACCTCTCTCCCAGCGCTCGGAGTCGGTCCCGGTATGAGGCGTGTTTGTGCCGCTGCGCGAGGTGACGCCGTCAGCGACCCACCGCTTGTTTCCATGGTGAGCGCGTCTAGCCGTGCCACCGGTGTCGACGTGTCCGTTCATCTGCGGTGCTCGGTAGGTGCGTTGAGGACCTGGGTCCATAGTCGCCATGGACGATGGCAAGAATGCGCAAATATTATGTAAGCTATTGTCCGGTCACACGCCTGGCACGTGCGCGTGCGTTCTCCGAGTCCTCTCTTAAGGCGCTCATCGCGCTCAGCCACCCAACTGGTCCGATACGACAAGTCCGACGCCCTTGCCTTGCTCAACACGCTTCCCGTCCAGACACGCATAGCCCGCGCCAAGCCGCTGCTCGAATTTGACGCTTCCCGGGACACGCTGGCCCGCTCGCAGTCGACAATGCCCACGTTGAGTGATGGGCTGGGCCTGATGGCTGCTCGCGATGCAATTGAAGGATGGGGATATCTCCGATACTATTACCTATGCTGTTGGACTGAGCGGAAGTAGATGGGGATCGATCGACGCGCTGCCTTCGACCTCTTCCTCACCACATAGTGACCATCAACAACATCAAGCACTAATTTAACTTCGTTCTACTGTACCGTTTTTTTACCACTCACTTTTTCCAAAGATAGCAACATAGAACCCGCTGGGGCCGGTTTCGAAAACATTGGAGAGAGATCTAGCCGATTCAGGTTTCTAATCTTTGGACAGGCGAATGGCTACAAGACGACATTCCTCGCTCGAACTGTAACTGAAACGAAAACCACGGTGGAAAAAGCAACAAGGTGTGATTATGGTTTGATACGCATGGGGATGAGCGGGCTACTAAACCGCGCGGGTAGATCGATCTGACCCAAATCGAGGGATCCGAGTCACGGTGAGTATTGCTACATAGTCACGGTGTCTCACACACGTGCATGAGTTGCGCTCAAAGTGATCAATGTATGTTAGCGCAGGATGCAGGACAGAGAATATGTTGATATTACAGAGCAATTATAAACCGCCCTCCATGACTTATGGAACCTCACCGATGAGCTAAGATGTTCAACAACACACGTTTTCAATCGCTACTGCCAGGCCGTGTTTCGGACTGAATGTCATAGGGCGGATCATGATGATGCCATATGTACGAAAATCCTTTCTTGACCATGTATCTTTTTTGAAGCCACGAAAGATACGACGTCGCGGTGATGATCGATCCGTGTCCCGCGAAGCTCCACAAGTATAACAAAACTAAAAAAAAAACGGAGGGTGCCCGTCGTACTTTCCAGGCCCCAGCATTGTATGTCTACTCTCTTGAGCCTGGCGTTCGATCACATTCGATCAGCAGCGAGTCTCAGGCACATTGACGCCTGATAATAACCCGTGTTTTTTCACGGGCAGCGGGAATAATTAGTGCATATGATATCACATCAGGAGTTGAAACGTCCTCATGGGTGTTTCATGGGTCATACCTTGAACGGTGAGTCTGCCCAATCAAACAGTTTCAGCGCAATCGGTCCTTCAATTACAGCGAGCAGGATGACTTTATCCAGAATGATGGGAGAAGAAATATAGTTACATATCCATATCACACGGTGTGTATCATGCTGTCACCCATACTTTGTCGACCACGGCACCGCAACTGATGTGTATACTGCCCGCTTCGTCACGATCACGCACGATATCAGTTGCAAACTGAAACCAGATGCGGATTGATATTGGCTTACGCGTGGAGTCCGACTCCTCCGACCCACGAGCGAGCCCATACGATACTTATAGGCCATGTTTTCGACATATTCTCAGGTGTGCAGACATGACTACCAGTACCAACGCCACATTCAGTGGCCCGCCGGAGTCCTCCCCATCAACGGACTTTCAGAGTCTCAGTGCCTACTATCGACCCCTGTTGGACTCCCTCATGATAACGCACACATCCCTGATTCTCATCGTTCCCCTCGCCATATCGCTGTGCTACTTCTCTACGTCACAAAGTCGCCGCCGACCTATCTTCATCCTTAATTTAGCAGCTATTTTGCTCGCTTTCTTGGTCTGTGGACTAATTGACGCCTACACTGTGAGTGCGCGCAGCCCTGCACATCTAATCACCCTCAACTTACTGATAGATATGCTCAGATCCATACCTTGCTGGAACCTCTGAAACCGTGGACACCGGTCGTACGTCGGTAACCGAAAGTTGTTTGCAAACATCACCTCATGATTTCCAAGATAAACATCGTTGTTGGACTTCTGGGCATCTGGCAATCTATACTGATCGACACAATTCTGCTCGTTCGACTTGTCTCTGTATATCCGCGCAGGCAAATCGGTTGGATACGCTTTTCCCTCCTCGTAGCGACCCCGATCGTCCTCAAGCTCATTCGCGCCATAAATGTCATCCTTTTTGCCAAAATCATGGTTGTCGCCATGAATGGACCAGACGCTAGCACCGTGATGCAAACCATATTTTCTCACTCAGCTTGCATAAAAATCGACTGGGCCACACAGATGTTGGACAATACGTAAGTGCCAATGAATCTCATTGCGTCACTCTGAACCGTCTTAATGACATTGTTTCGATACGCAGATACGCATCTGTTGCGTTCCTTTGGAAACTGCAAGGCCAAGGGTGTATGGACAACGTTGCAAGCTTTGGAAATGGTATATACCCTTTTTTTTCTCGACAATACGCATTCCACTGATCAATTTGATTCCTCTTTATCACTGTAGCGACATTGACCCAGCGCCTGCGCATCCTGTCCGGAATTGCACTCACAAATTTTGTCGTTCCGTCTATAGTTTCTATCGTTCAATTCGTTTGTCTCTATCGCGGCGCCAGCAACACCATCCTGAACGACCTCATGTTCATCAACATGATAATCTCCACCTTTGGCGTCGCCTTCGCCACCGTGTGGGCGGGTAACCGGAGTCGACAGGAAGCGGCGCAGAGCACGGTCTCGGATTTGAATTCAAAATCGGATCCGAAACACCGGCACGTCACCACGAGTCATGTTATGCCCATCTTCAAACCTGAAGCCAATCCCGACTCGGAATTTTGGACCATGACTCTCTCCGGTTCGACAGAGTTGCAGGAGGAGCGCTACGAGGAGGAGGTGTAGGAGAAGCATTTTTGACCTCCAGTTGTGGATTCACCCGATACCAGTTGCAAGCGTTATTCTATTCTTGTATACCATCCATTGCATCATGTGGCGAGTTTAAGCCGTCGGGCCGGTTCCAAGCCGCCGTTCGTTATGAATGCCAACCCGAAGTACATTAGTGTAATTGGCCCATCGTTTTCGGGACTTGCAATTGTCGTGGATCGACTTGTCGTTCTTTATGCATGTAGTTTGATTTATTTATGTTGTACGCTTGTTGTACGCATACTTATGCTTGTAGTAATGCTCATACTCGTGGGAGAATTCCATCTCGGTCCGACGTTCACTGGATCTCAAAGCGGATAGAACTTGTAGGCTCGAATCGTGCCAAGATTCTCGGCGACAGCCCCTCGGACCGAGCAAATATGTATTGCAGTGCCAGCGCCGAATCGAACTATAATAGGTGCTCGAGGCACTGCGGGCCCGGGCCGTCGAGCCAACAGGGTTGATGATCCTGTGGATAAGGTCGATATAGCAATGATTAGTATCGTACAGCAACTTGATCGATATGATCCGAGCAACCAGTGCACTGGCACTGCCTCATATCCTGTATGATGTACTTTGATCTATAATACTATCATATATCATGTTCATGTTCAAGACCGAACATATATAATGACTCTTTGAATTTCCAAATCTCTCGACGCTGCGTTTCCGGCTCTCGTCCGTCTTGATAGGTATGGAAGGTCTCCAAGAGGTGGGGGAGGCCAAACTGATCCGTGTTTGAGCCGAAACGACACATGACAAGGGCCAGAATGGTCTGGGTGGTGTGAGCCGTAGCGCCAAAGGGAGTGCGGACCGGCCCAGGAGGAAGGCGTCAGCCGCGGGAGGCGATCGCAGGGCGCGCGGCCCCAGCCCAAACCGACCCAGAAGGCAATGGCTAAGGATGAGGGGGGAGGAGTTCGGCGTGTAATGGAGCGAGGAGCTCAAGTGAGCGCCAGTAATGGAGGAAAGCGTCGGAAGACCAGCGCCCGAGAGCTTTGACAACGTCTGGAGGAACTTTAGAGAGGAGAAGTTCCGTGGTGCCGCCGATGCGAAAGGAGTGACCGGTGAAGGAGGACAGGCCGGCAGCAGACCAAACATCGTTGCAGCGCGCGAGGAACTTGCGCCGCGTGAGGCAGCGCCAGCCCCGGGGGGAGTGGTATGAGAAGAGCGGGAAATCGGGAGGGGGATCGTTGATAAGGAGGTGCCTTGCCAGGGCGTCGATGGGATCCGAAGCATCTGCTTGACGGCAGATGACGACGTCCTCTCCCCTGGATTTTGCGACCTTGGTGAAAGGCAGATGGCAAACGCGAGATCCGTTGTCGTTAAAGGGGGGGAATAGATGCATGCGCTGAGTAGTGGAGGGGGAGAACGACGACTCCCAGGGGGAGAGAATCTCGCCTAAACGGAGTTGAGCCCAGAAGGCCGTGCATGCTGCCGCGAAACAGCAAACGTCCAGATTGGAGGAAAGGTTGAGGTCGCGGGCAAGTAAAATAAGCATCGAGCGTGAGACCGGAGGACGAGGAGGCAACTGAGAGGAGGAAGGGGCCAAGTTGGCGATGCCATTGAGGATGTAACGGAGGCGTAAAGAGCCGAGCCAAGGTTTGTTGTTGAGGACATGCCAGGCTTTAACTGCTGCCAGGTATCCTTGAACCGTGCCAGACGCGACCAGGCCGACCTTGGAGGCTGCAAAGTTGCAAAGCACGTCATCACTGGCGGGAAGGCGCAAGTTGGCGGGAACACCTTCGGAGTCGCAGAACTGGAGGAAAACGCCCAAGGAAGCGCGATACTTAGCGGAAGTCGAATCGGCCCAGGCGTGTGACAAGGCCAAGTCCACTCTGGACGTAGAGGCCGATGAGAAAGAGAAAGCCCGACCGCGAACGAGCGAATCCCAGGCGAGCGTGAAAGCATTGGTGGGCGCGAGAAGAGTATCAGACATGGGCGATAAGAGTAGTGGTGCCGCAGCTCAGCTCGACTCAGCTCGGTTCGGCTATTACCAGCTTACATAAGCGCTCGGTTATGTACCTTCTCGGCTACCGTATCCTTGCGGCTCGACTCGGCCCGGTTAACCTCATCGACCGGCAATAGCTGCCTTTCCGGCTAATGCCGGCTCAAGCCGACTTAGAGTCAGCTACGACCGACTCTCCGGGCGGAGGTACGGTCGATATTGTGGCAATACGTTCGTCTCGTCCCGTCTCATCGCTCTCGTCGTCATCCTATCGTCATCCCGTCCCTGTTCACTCCTCGTCGTTCGTCATCCGTGTCGACACTGGCAGTTGTCGCCGCGTTGATGTCATTGATGTCGTTGATGTCGGCGTGGACGGGGTCTGGCGTAGGGTCTGGTAAGGGTGAGAGAAGGCGAGAGATGGCGACGCACCTTGTTTCCACCATCTCCGTCGCTTCCGGGGGTCTGGTTCACGCGCCGTCTCGTTTCGTCGCCATCCGTCCCTGTCCCCTCCTCGTCCGGTTGTTGTCGCGTCGATGTCGTCGATGTCGCTGTAGACGGGGTCTGGCGTAGGATGAGGGTGAGCCTGAGGGTGAGAGGCGGGAGGAGAGGGTGAGAGTGAGATAGAGGTACTACGTGGCGACGAACCTTTTGCTACCGTCTCTTCCGGGGGTCTGGACTCTGGCGTTGACGCGCCGTCTCGTCGCGTCGCCATCTCGTCGCCATCCCATCCATCCCGTCCCCTTCCCCTCCTCGTTGTCCTCGTCGACGAGTCGTCGCAGCTCGGCCTGTAAACGCAACAGTCTGTCCGAAGATGTCGCCTTGAATGAATCACCCATCCTAGACGTGCGACCACAGACCGTTCCCGAGGTCGTGACACAACCCCGCGAGCTCGACGCACTCGATATGTTGGTCCGTGATCCCGAGCGTGGGTTCCATGTTACGGGTGGGTCGCCATCAGTCTCGGGCGAGGTAGCCTACGCCTGCCAGTGTGGCGCGTCAGAACTGGATCGAACACACGCATACGCACCGAGACAGCCCTCAAAGCGGTTGTGCGCAGCCCCGATAAAACCGTGATACGAGAGACCGAGCTGCTTGATGTACCTCAGAGGTTGCAAGTGCTTCCTGTATGCGCGGTTGAGATAGAAAAGTGACAAGGATGTGTAGTACGCACGTGTCGATGAACATGCATATCCACGGCGAGAACGACACTGTCGTCGTCGAGAATCCTTGGTGCCAGTTGCAAATCCTAAACTGGATTGGGAACTTGCCATAGTCGTGGACGCTGTCTTTGAACAGTTTGTCGTGTATGGCTGGCGGCGTGGTCGATGTCTGGAGTCCGGTGGGTGAGGGAGGGAGGGAGAGGGAGAGGGAGAGGGAGAGGGAATTATCATTGGGCCACTGCCCGTCGTCCTGTCGTCACGTCGGGGGCTGGCGATGTGGTCGAGAAGTACCACTGCCTGTAGCTCACTTATGTAAGGGCACATCAGTCCAACGTCTTCGACTCTTAGTAGCCAGATATTGATGAATTGGAAGGTCACAACGAGTGGGATGTTCGGCGCGATGAAAAGCGAGGACGAGCGCTGTATCACGACGCGGTAGCCTGAAAGGTGTTCCGAATCTTCCGATACACATCGATTCACATACATATTACTACTAGCGAGTACAAACGTGAGTCCGTGACTGGCTTGGACGAAAAAAAGGACGCTAAAAGCGATCCACACGATCTACAACTGTATCCCCCTCTTGTTCCGCAATCATCTGAATGACGCCGTCAATTTGGCTCCCGGAAGTCATCCGGGCTAATGTCTCGCAATCATTGTTGTCAGGTCTGACGCGTGCCATGTCCTTCTGAGAGGTGATCCACCCTTCCGTGAAATTAATCTGATCTTGCTTCTGTGCGAACTTCAACATTTGAAGTGCCTCCATCAGGAAAGGGCTTATCCGGTTGCGCTTCTTCGTGTCAGTTTCGGAGCTTGAGGAAAAAACACGCTCGCACGGTACTGCGGATGCTTGGATTGGGAGATAATCCATCGCCATCTGAAGAACCGTCGGAAACCTAGCACCTTCAACCTATTTGTGTTTCTGTGTTAGCCTCAAGGCTCAGTTATGCACTATTCTCAGACACTTACCCCCCAGAATGCTAACGGCTCCATCTTTTTGTGCGACGTTGTCGCGATGTAAGACGAGAACTCCTCTTCGACCGATTGGGGACCTTCATCATCGTGTGATATTTCCATGTCCGGAAGGTCATAAAGGGACGCTAACGACATAAAACCGCGTTGATTCGAAGGTGCTGGCCTGACCGATTGGTTAAGATTCATAGTGGCACGGTATTCGTGTAACTGTTGTGACAGGCACGATTAGATTAGATCTCCAGTGAATACAATACTTACCTTGTCCAAGATATGCGACTTCGCGAGTACAGCATCATCATGCCAATGTTTATGTAGCCACGAGAAACGCACACATGGGTCCACGACTAGAAGAATTAGCTCTCATACCACCCACAATAGTACAACGTACACATTGCATAAATGTACGTCTTGTTGTTGCGCATGAGTTCATGATACTTTGTTGCCGTGGGAAGCCCCTCGAGGACGAAGGTGCCAATTTGAGGATACCGGGGCGACGAGGAAAGTTTCCGCCATTGAAAGATAAATGTTTCGTATGCAGGGAGTGCTCCGCCAAGCAATGGACTATGCTCCCCGCCGCTCATCATCTGCTGAGCAACGGATGGAACCTGACATCGATATCGTGTGAGATGATCGGTTTGGAGTATGTAGAAACACTTACTCCGAGCGTAACTTCGATATCTTGCAAGACTTCCCAATCGATAGGGGACAACTTGTACCTGACGAGATCTATGTTTCGAGGTGCGGCCAAATGGTAGTCGATAGCCTGCGGGGCCAGGGATTTCAGCTCATGGTTCGCAGACACCTCACATATTAGGTACATACCTGGCGTAATCCGCGGGCGCGATTAATCATGATATAAGTGGAGTCCCAACGAGTCCTTACGTCGAGAAGTAACTGGTTTACTGGCAGAGGAGCGGGAGCACCAGCTCGATCAGTGAACGCCTCTGTCGCATTACCATTTAGGATCGTCTGGCGAAAACTTTCTCGCCGTTGACCCGAGGCGCGAACAGCGCTCACAAGCTCCCTTGCGAGGTTCACGGGATCCCGTTCTACCGCGTCCACATACTCGGTCTTGTGGATGGCATCTCCGCGTCCATTGGTCCATCTGGCCGGGACATCGCTGAAATCGGCTTGAGTATACTTGTTGATAGCGTGTTGAACACAAAGATTAATGATATGCGGGAAACATCGAACGCGATTCTCTTGAGCGTCGTACGAAAACTCCCGGTCAGTCCTCAAGAGGTCTGAAAGAGTCCGTAATGCCGTGTCATTGTTGGACGCGTTGTCCATTGTGAAATGGCCGATCTATGCAAATTTTAGCAGACTAGTAAAACCAAGGCATGAAATGTGTTTACCTTGTCGACGGCGATTTCCGCATCATCAAGGATATCCAGGAAAATCTTCCCGATCTCTCGACCGCTATGCCCGCCAGGAACGTAACGGAATGCAATTAATGCGATCTTCATCGAAAGGGCGGCGGTTTTCTCGTCCCGTGCGATCCAATGGGCGGTCATGGCGAGATAAGAGTCGAGACTGTCAGACGACCACATGTCTGTGGTGAATGAGATTCGACCGACAGCTTTCTAATAAATAAACAGTCAGGTGAATTCACCGAAGGTTAATCGGAACTCACCTTCAGGTCTGCCTTGGTCGCATCGAAGTTCTTCCGCCACTCCGAAAGGATCAACTCACGCATCTTGGTGCGATGCGGGATATCTGCGTCTTGCAGGTCGTTGCGGAGAATAAGAAGCAGTCTTCGAAATGCAGGGCACTCGATAACACTGATCGCCTAGAAGATACGTACAATGATCAGTAAAATATCACAAGGAAGCGAGTAGTATATACTTCATCGTACGTGGTGATAAAGTTGACGAGGCTGTCGTGCAGAACAGGAAGGGAGAACTCTGGTAAGCCAGCGCCGAAGTCCATTTTGGGTCGTGGGCCAACACCTGCAGGCATGCTGTCACCTGGCTGAGGTGGCGGCGGCGGCGGGAGGTTGTTGATGGATGCACCGGGTTTGGACAGAATAGACCTCAGGCTGTTGAATGAGTACCCGGCATTGAACGCTGCTTTGAGAAGTTTCGACTGTACGTGCCAACCGTTCTTTTCGAGCATCTCTAGGTATGCGAGCGTGTGCCTTGATTCCAGATGGCTTCGGAGCGGAGCGTTTGCGGTCTTCGTGCTGAATATACCTCGATGAACCACCGGTTCACCACGTTGAGTACACTCCAATGCCAGCGCCCTATGTCCACCAAGTCAGCATATATAGTAAGTAATAGACCAAAGAGTACTCACTCGCATTGCGTGCATACAGTTCGTTCCGCTTCTTTCCTGAAGAAGTGGCGAATGTCGAATGCGATAGCTTGCGACTTTGTCTGGGCTTCCGACTGACAAGTGGCGAAGGGGTCGGTTCCGCCTGTATTGATAGCCAAGGTAGCCGCAGTATCTGTAGCCAGTCGTGCTGGTGACCGTGACCTGGGGGAAGGTGAAGGCGATTCCGAATCGCCGGAAACATCGTCAATATTAAATAGCTCTCCGCTATCTTGGTTATTGGGACCCCGGTATCGTGCGGGAGGACGACGTTGACGAGTACGACGAACTTCTTCAGCGTTCTCGAGGGTGGTGGGAACATGGGCACTTTGCCTCCGAGAAGTCCCGTGACCAACCATAGAAGTAGGTGGGCGACGATGGTGGCATGGCCATCATTGAACACATCGACTAAAATACTGTCGTGATTAGAATCACACTGCTGTAGTTTGTACGTTTTGCACCCGGTCCGACCATCACACAATCTATGTACGTTTTGCAGGAGTCGATTCGATCAACTTGGCTATGACATAACGACCAACGTCGACACGTGTACTGAACGACTTAACGACGTGGAAGAGAGAAAGCTGTCTGGGAAAGGAGTACAGCTGCACATAATCTGACGGAAATTAATGTTGATTGAGTCCGATCGACGCACAAAACACGTACTGTGGTGGAGTAACTGACTAAGGCCTGGGCCCAGCGGCTTCAATGTCCTTAGCGCAGCCTAGCGATCTTCGAACGCATCGAGCGTGTGATCCTGCGGGTGGCAGGAGTATTGTGAGATGAATTATTGGATGCGGAGCCGGTGCCATCGTCCCCATGACTGCCGCCGTCATCCCCATGACCGCCACCGTCATCCCCATGACTGTCACCGTCATCCCCATGACTGCCGCTGTCATCCCCATGACTGCCACTGTCATCCCCACGACTGCCGCCGTCATCCACATACTCTTCATCGTCGGAATGGACGCGTTTCTGTCCACGGAACCGGTTCTGAAACCAAGCTTCAAACCGATCGAAGGCGGTCAAGTCTGCTGCGGTCGTCAACGCACGCACGACGACATTCCAGTTTATGGCAAATGAGACATCAGCATTCTCCAGTTTCTCCGTGTCGCCGCTAGGATCAAGCTTCCGGGAAAAGGCGACTATAGAGTCTCTTGCTTTTACCATCCCCTTAGCGATCGTGTCTGTGACGTGTTCCATATTAGTAGAGCAAAGTAGGGACTGATAGGTATCACATCAGAAGCTGCAAGTCCGATGAATAAAAGATATGAAACTTACACCGTAGGCCTGAGGGTCCTCAGCAACATCTATCATATCGCCGGCGTCATTCTTTACCCAAACATAGTACTCCGTGGATGTGATGTTACACCACTTGTACCCGGCAACCTCGACACAAATCGAATCCGGCGGCTCGGTGATGTCAGTGACGACCTTGAGATCTATAAAGGTCTCCACGTCAAGGCATTCCTCTTCATCAGCAAATTGCGACCATGCTTGCGTGTTTTCCTTTGGACTGTGATAGTCCGGCGATTCTGTGATGACGACTAGTACGAGGAGAACTATCTCCGGATGCGCATTGATTTCCTTCTTCGCTTTCTTCCACAACGTGTCTCGATTCTGGGAGAAGGCAGTCTCGACTAGAACAGGAATTTGAGGTTTTTGGAAGCGCGATAAGGACACAAGGAGGACAGTGAGATCGGGGGTGGCCGCAAATCCAGTCTGTCGCGAATTGAATTGGTGATTCATCTCGATGGTTACGTGAGTCTTGTCTCCATCGTATGGAAGGGCGCGCATCACAGAGCTAATACTTTCTCTAAAGTAACTCAAGGGAATTTCATGAACGGACCGCGGACACTCCAAGATGATGATGCCGTCAGAACGATAGTAGGTTAACCTATCAACGTATGCGAATATTAAGCACTGTGTGTTACAGTGTATAAATTACTGCACTTACTTCGGTTTTTTCTCAAATAGATTCCTTTCTTGCATGAGATACTCGACCGCTTCATAATCTGTCGCGGAAACATTTTCAATGACTTCGCAATCCTAACGTTACGGTCGGTCGTGAGAGAATGTGCGTATTTCTACTTGTTGACGAAGTCTCACCTTGAGCGAATATTGAGTGTCTAAAAATTGGACTATTCTCTCGAATGGCTCTTTGAAGAGCATGAATTTCGAACCAATATACAACAATATAGTAGACTTACTGGAGTCCATAACGGCCGAAGCAAGGTCCCGTGGTAAAAGTCTGGTCGCCTTGTGAAGCGCTTCTTCATGCAGATCAGGAGAACTGGCAATGCGAGGTGTCGTTGCTATTGTAGTTTCGGCCAGACGTGAATTGATCTTGTCGATCTTGATGATTGTGTCATTAGCGGGGGATCGTATGGAAGGCCTGGGATATGATTGGACATTTTGGGAAGCGAAAGGCTTGGCGAATGAAGGAGCAGCGAAAGGGGTTGGTGATCTCACCCTAGCGATCCTAACGCTAGGTGTATAACAAGAAAAAGAGTCGCCACCTTCAAAACAAACAGACATCGTGGGGGAAGAATTGGTTCGCGTTTGGACACCTCGTCTTGCAGGTCTTTTACAAGGCTCTGTGCGAGGCCGGGAAAGGCAGGGTTGGCACAGACACCTGGTTCGCAGGCTCCGCCGAGATACGGTGGCCATCCTTTGGAAATCTCAGTTTGATGCACAAATCAGTCAGCTTCTCAGAGATGGGAATAAGGAAGCCTAGACTCCACGAACCCATAATAGTACATAGCATCCTGAAACTTTGAACTCCGTCGGTTCTGTTGATTGCGGATCGACTTCAAACTGCCTGCACTTAAAGGCTACGGACTCACCCAATTGCAAACTTTACGCCCGAGGGCAGAGGGCATTAGATCTGACCGTGGCAGCTCCGGTGACAGATCTGATCAAGAATCCCTGTCGTTGGTAAGCACTCGTTATCGAACGTTGGTGTAAAAAGACCGTGACATCGATAGTCTGACTGGGAGAACTCACGAGTACCTCTGGTCCTGCCAGTGAATACTCGGTCACGACCGAAAATTGGTCAGTAAAAGCGCATTGTTCAAAGAAATTAGTACTCACACCGAGTCTAGTAGAAAGAGATGGATATTGTTCGTGTAGACGGTAGATACCGATTGGGAGAAAAACTAGGTTCTGGCGCATCTGGTGAGTGCTCCAGCTTAGTAGCGTGGGTTGGGCTGATGTCATCTGATGCTGACTCGGGTTCAGCTGCTGTTTATCGCGCGCATGACATTATAACAGGTGAAGATGTCGCCATCAAACTAGAGCCCATCACCAACAACACGACACCTTCCTTACAAAATGAATACAATATTCTTACTCAGCTCCAGGTCAGAGGTATCTTTGGGTTGCCTCGACCTCTGTGGTTCGGCAGAGAGGGGTCGTATAGGGTGATGGTTCTCCAAAGTCTTGGGCGGTCCTTGGACAAAGTAGTTCTGGAATCCTCTCTTGGTGCATTCGACTTGCCCTTCGTCGCCCGCGTGGGACTACAAATGGTTCGTGAACTTTTTAAATATGGTGTGAAGGGACTAGGTCACCATAACATATCTAGATTTCTCGTCTGGAACATATCCACTCACACAACATCGTCCACCGTGACATCAAACCGCAAAACATTGTTATGGAGTCAAATGATACGGTTTTTCTCATCGACTTCGGCATAGCAAAACAATACCGCCATCAAGCATCACGGATCCACATTCCCATGAATGAATGCCGCACGTTCGTCGGTACACCAGCATTCGCCTCCCTCAACAGCCATTACGGACGGGAACTTAGTCGTCGGGATGATGTAGAAGCCCTCGCATACTCCCTTGTATTCCTTCATCGCGGATCACTACCATGGCTGGAGAAAGGTGGTCAGTGCTACGGATCGCGCAAATTCATCCAAGGGGCGAAGGAGTCAATAGGAACCACCAATAGCGACACTCCGGAGGCACTTCTCTCCTTCCTTACTTATGCACGTGGTCTCTCTTTCATGGAGAAACCAGATTACGATCATCTTCGGACGCTTCTCTTGCCTGTGGCTTCACTAACGTTGACAAGCGAGATACGGTCATGTACGGTCTCGCAACCGACATCGTGCGCCGAAGCCAGTAACTACGAAAACCACAATACGTCCAGAATGTAAGTGACTGATGCAAATGTGAAGATTTTCTAACCATAGCCGCAGGAAATTGCGTCCACGGGCGGGAGGTTCAAAGCCCATTGCTCCGCAGACCCCGCACAAAAGGCGTCAACGGTAGTTTCCGAATACTCAATGTAGTTTATTTTGTTTGTATGTACGATTCGATGTGATCTCACAATGATGTATTCGATGTCGTAAAGTGTTTTTTTTCAAACATGTCTACTAAGCAGTGAGTCAACGGTACAAAGTACTCCTGGTATGCATTTTTTTTTGCCTCGCTGTCATCCTCGTCGTTTTCACGCCTTTGTTCTAGTTTTGGACGTCGTTTTAACTTGAAGAACAGGCTGCGCAAGTACAAGCCGGATACGCGCTCAGGCGGTGACGCAGGCACCGCTGGTCGTTCACTTACACACTACACCCGGGAGCACAAGCCGTTGCCAAACAAAGATCGGCGCGCGCCTGCGCGACAAGTTCGAGGAGCAACACTAGTACTGGGAAATTGGTGGCTCGCGCAAGCAGATGTAATATTCCACCGACGACGAGGCGCCTTGCTCGCCCAATCAGTGTATCCTTGCGCCGAGGCCTCGCAACCGCTTCTCCGGGTGAGCGTTACAGGCTTTGCGTCTAATGTCGCACGCACTCAATCTTCTGAGTTTCTAGCAGATCCCACGTCCTCCTCGCTCGTGAAGAAGCCTCATTTCGACAAGATACTCGTCGCAAACAGGTGTGTCCATTTGCTCCATCGCGCGTCCTTCGTTTTGTTCTCAGAGGCAAGAGTGATCCGAAAGGCGAGGAAGTTGGGGATCAAGACGGTAGCGGTGTATAGCGAGGCTGACGCAGAGTCGCTGCACGTCCGCGACACCGACGAGGCGTATTGCATTGGTCCCGCGCCGTCGGCCGAGAGTTATGTACGTATCGTTTACTTCATGCAGTTGATGCGCAATGACCTTTTGATATCTGCTGTTTGGAAATGAGTTGTGCATGGACAAGATCGTTGAAGTGTGTCACATGAGCGGTGCGCATGTCCGTCTCGTTGTTTTCCGTCGCTCTTGTTCACCCTCTCCCTTTCACCACCCGCCCCAGACTCTCGTCCACACCGAGCGGACCCTGGGCCAGTGGGCCAGTGGGCCACGACATGAGGACGTTATGGTGCCCGTCTCCCACCCTCTCCTCCTTTTTTTCTGTCCTTCACTGACCCCACCCCGCCTGGGCCCGCCCCAGCACCACCACACGACACTCCTCAATGTGACGACCGGACGAGGCAGCGTGCTGTCAGCACCACGCCATGACGACGAGAAGGGTGACACGGCGATGGATGACGACGACACCAGTGCGTGTCTAATCTCTCTCCTCTCCCTCGCTCACCCGCCCCAACGAACCCCTCGACAGAACGACGCGACGTGCTAGCAGCACCACGCCACGACGACGAGAAGGACGACACGGCGATGAATGACGACGACGCCCGGTGCGTATCCAATCCTCCCCCTCTCCCTTGCTCACTTACTAGTACACTCGCCCCAGCATTCGACAAGGGCGACAAAGCGGAGACGTTGGCGGCCCACATGTGTCATGACACCAGTGCATGCCTCCTCGACAGGACGACACGGCGTGCTGGCAGCACCACACCACGACGACGTTATCAATGATAACGACGTGACGACGATGGGAACGACGATGGGAAGGCCCGGAACAATGCGACCGATGTGACGATGGCAAGCACGACAACCATGATGAAGACGTCGACGCAGGTCGCACCGTCGCGGCAAAATGTGTAAACTACAGTAAATAGCAATAGTAAATTGTCACGGGTGCACAATTGAGACGGCTGACCGACTAAAGCTGCAAAGCCGGGGTTAGCCGAGCCAAGTCGAGCTGTGCATTACGTATCCAGTTCGGTTCCTCGATGGCTCGGCTAACCTTGTACCTCGGCTGCAGCTCAAGCTGGCTATTAGCCAGAGCTGCAGCAACACTAGATAAGAGCAAGACGTGCACGAGCGATTGAATACCAATAAAATATGCGTGCCAAAAAACATGTGTGGTACCAATAAGATAATACGGCAATTAGGCGAAGACTACCAAGTTTTTTAAGTAAGACGGGAGAGGGGGAGGGCGAGGATGACGAGAAACGGTGCCAGGGAAAATACCCCGCGAGATGGGATCAGCGAGGTTTGCGGCGGACTCAACCCACTCTACCGACAGCCAGATGTTATGGTCGCGGAAACCAGAAACGATGTGGCGGAGGACCTCGTTTTGGCGCGAGCTGCGCGATCTGCCCGAGGAGAGGGCGCCCACCACCCCTTGGTTGTCCGAGAAGAAAACAATGTGGCAATCACGCAAACCGGAGTGGATGAGCGTGCGCAGGCCCAAATCCACTGCCACCATTTCCGCCCAACCGATGTCGCGGCCTTCCGACTTCCAACCATCCAGAAGGCGCCAGGCCAACCAGCGATTGTCCGACAGGAAGCCAATACCGAAGGAAGACGAGGCGTCGACATAGGTGGAGATCGGCAGAGGGACGGAAGGGACGGAAATTGTGCAGCCGCACCAATCTGCGCTGAGGCGATCGCGCCACCAAGAAATGTCTGCGAGGGCTGGTTTGGAGATGCGATGACGAATGAAAGGCTTAGAAGGATCTCTAAAAGAAGAAGAAAGACGAAAAAGCGAGGGGAGGCGAGAGCGACCTTCCGACACAACGAGCGTGCAGTGCTGAAGGCAACCGACGACCGACTGACATTCCTTTAAAGAGACAGAAGCCCCAGGAACCCAGGAGCTGATACGATCGAGATATTTAGCCTTTTTCTTGTCTGGGATGCAGACCGTTTTGTTTGACAAGTCCCAAGAGAAACCGAGGTAAGGAAAGGTGGAGTCGAAAGGACGGCATTTAGAGGGAGACCAAGGCCAGCCAAGAGTGTCGGCGACGGAGTAAAGAAGAGATTCGTCGTAGCTAAAACAGTAGGAGCCGTCAGGAAGATGAGCGGATGGGTAGCGGAAAAAGATAAAGTCGTCTGACCAATGGGCGAGGTCGTCTACGCCCTTGAAGCGATAGATGCAAGCAATGCCGTTAGCAGGCCGTTCAAAGAGAAAAGTCGAAGAAGCGCCACCGAAAGAGGCGCAGTGGTCAAGAAAGATCTTAGTGATCTGCCCGAATTCTACTTTGACGCAGACAAGGTGCTGGTCCTCCGGGGCGAGTGGGGAACGGCGGTGAGCTGCCTCGACGTCGAAGACCGCGACCTGGGAGCCGGGCGGAGAATGTGCGACCAGTAGCCAACAGTCGCTAAATGTACCCCAATCGACCTCAAGGGAGGAGGTGTCGATCAGGGAGTTGACCGAGGGAATGACCGGATCGCCACGAGGGAAAGAATGGTCCTGAATCAAACGAAATTTAGAGGAACCAGGTTTGGGAATTACACCCAACGGGCTGGTTCGGAAAGGGCCAATGAGCGCTTCAAGATCTGAGGGAGAGAATGGGCCGGAATACCGGCCTTCGGCGAGTTCGGACTCGACGTAGCCAAGAATAAAGTCAGCGTGATCAAGAGCGGAGCGATGGTTAGGAGGCAAGAAGGAGGATTCCAAGGTGTACGAGTCGGGGACGCCAAGGCGCCAACCAAAGCGGAAAGCGACAGGGATGTCAGCAAACTGATCTAAGACGCCGGCCTCGCTAAGGAGCGATTCCCAAGCTTGCCAGCGATAAGGCGTAACGATCTTCAGAAGATCACTGGGAGGAACAGTCTTGGGCTGAGTGAGTAGCACCGCAGCGGGAGCAGAGATGGAGCCTAGAGCAATCCGGGGTGGAGCATCCCTTGCCATTAAAACGGAAGCAGACTTGCTCACCGCGAGCTGACTGCCAAATTCCGTTGATGAGGGAAAGGAAAGCCGTTCTCTCGAGCCCGCAGATTTTTCTGCTGAAGCAGCCGGGGGTGCCGCAAAAGATGCAGCGGGACGCAGTACGAGGGGCAGAGGACGAGGAGCCTGAGGGGCCCGGGGTGGGAGTGGGGCGCGTCTTAGCACCGAAGGAGCGGCCACCTGACGCGGAGGAGGAGGTGGCTCCCTTCTGAAAGGACTGAATAAGACGCGCGGCATGCGCGGCATTGATCACCTGGTCCCAAACACCGTGGTGCCACACAGAAGGGTCGAAGACAAGATCTGTGTTTAAATAAGACTTGCGAATACGAATGTCGTATTGAATGAGGAGGGGAAAGCTCGAGTTGAAGTCGTCGCGGCGCCAGATGCGTTGGAAGTGGGAGTTCCAGAGACGAGCGATCTCCGCCTTATGTGGGGAGGGGAGGAAGGAGCGAATGGCATCGCAAAGGCGGGGCCAAGCTTGGCACCAATCTGCTGCCGGCATCAAATGTTCATCCTTGTCCTCTATAGTGGGGAAAGAGGAGGAGGGGCGAGCGGACTTGCCCGCGGCGGAAGAAGGGTCCGAGGAGGGAGCTGATGGGCCTTTGGAGACGAGCGCCGTCAACGGGATGTGGGAACGCCAGCCCGACTGCATAATCTCCACCACCTTGTTGGGGAGGCAAAACTCGTGCCCGGACAGCTGGGCTGCGGACGGGGGCAGTTTGCGAGTGAAGCTCGGCAGGGAGGAAGGGGAGGGATCGAAGGCTGGGAGGAGCACCCTGGGCGCAGGAGCAGCAAAGGCTAGTACCGGAAAGGTTAGATGGCCTGGGAAGAGGGAAAGGTAGCCGGGAAGGCTTACCACGAGGAGGGGCTGCGGCAGGCAAAGCAGCGGCAATGAGGGGAGTGAAGTCCTGCCCAGGAATCACCTGGCCAAGGAGGGAAATTAAATCGGCTACCTGAGCGTCATCAGAGAAGTCGACGCCTTGAGCGGCTTCGTCGAATACAGTGCGGAGGAAAGCCGTCTGTTCGGGAGCGGGCGCACCGACATCCTGACGGAGCTCTCTGACGCGCGCTAAGGCGGTAGCGAGGTGAGAGGATTTCTTGATGGCAAAGGAGGGGGAAACCCGAGCAATGATAGGTGCCACGGGGGCCAAGGGAGCCGGACGAGCAGCTGCAGCTGAGTAGGAAGGGGCAGCACCCAGAGGAATCCTCGTGGAAAGGACAGGGGAAGCGGGAGCGGAGGAAGGGGCCGAACCGGGGCAACCAGGACCCGAGAGGGAAGCCCAGGGGGAAGGTGAACGACCGCGTGGAGACAGGTGGTCTGTGAGCCCGACGTGGATCGACGATAGGTCTTCCTTCTCCTTACCCTTTTTCGACTTCTTCTTAGGAACAGCGACACCGGGAGATCCGCCCGAAGACACTACGGAGCGAGTCCGGATCTCACCTCTGCTGGTGATTGTCAAGGGAACTGCGTGCGACAGCTCATCGGAGGGGGGTTGCAGCATAAAACGGGGAGTGAGGGGGACGATGCCCGACAATTCCGCCAAATGAGCGAGGTCGGTCCGAGGACCAGTGTTGTCTGGTGCATCAGGCAGTGGGGAGCGAGAGCGGGAACGAGAGCGAGTGGGACGGGTAGCAGCCTCAGGAGGTGAGGAGCCACGAGGCGTCAGGGGGCGAGAGGGTGGAGCCGCGGGAGTAGAAACAGTGCCTAGACCCGGGGAGGGAACCAAACCTGCCGTCATCCGTTTGCGACCGCGACCAGCCATCTAAGCGAGAGTTTAATAAGTGCGATAAGGAGCGTAAAAAACGAGTAGAGAGGACGAAGGGGTGGATGGCTGAACGAAAATCGACGAAGATGATGCTACAAAGAGGCTACGGACGCTAGACGACGCGGCAGGAGGCAAGGAGCGATCGACGATCGCTCAAGGTCTTGTAGTCGCGTCGTCGGAGCCTGAAAAGCGGCATCCGGGTCG
>JBBPNU010000112.1:0-28219 GCA_038091055.1 Leccinum angustisporum
CTCCCCAAGTCTCACTATAGCTAAGGACGAGCGATAAGATGACGATGATAACAATGCGCTGCCGTTTCACTACGGTGCAATGGTGCAACGGCGTAAAAAAAGTGGTGAAACTGGGCAACAACTTGATGACGACCACGCGCCGTAGTTGCACCGCGACACCATGGCGCCAAAAACAACGGCGGGACAGGATGACGGGCCACAGGACGACGAGAGCAAAAATAGTGGCAATGAGAAAACGAGCGACAAGATGCCGACTCGGACGTGACCGCACCTGGCGAAAAAGAGAGAAATAAAGAAACAGCGGAAGGTCATTGGCAGGATGACAACGTGCTGCTGTTTGTACGAACAATGTAACGCTAGCACGGGTGGTCGCAACTACGATTGTGTATGATCTCATATACAGCCTAGATGGGTAACATCCTGTCAGCCTGGTCCTGAACTGCCAGGACTTCTACTGGTCTTCGTACACGGCAGGTGCGGACGTGGTCATGCAAGACGTCTACATGGTCGGGAACAGGTTCAACAAATGGGGCACTGTCATGTGTACGCCCGACTATGGTGACTGCGGCTGCGACAACTGCGTAAGTATTCCCGCAGGAGACACATTGGCCATCCGCCGAACGGGACCTACTACAGTAGTGAATATGTTCCCGCCAATAGCAGCATCGAGACGTATCTTGACATCAGTCACGACCGTGTGGCGAGCTTCAAAAATAGGCTAGAAGTGATGGGGTCACAGTTGGAGCTGAACAAGGCTAGTTAGTACCCACATTCAAGTTCTTCAATTCCTAAAATCTGTCACATACATACAATTGTAGCATAGCATATTTGTATGTAGTTTACAATATGGTCAATGATATTTGATGATTAATTTTTTGACTGTCTGACCCTGGAAAGAAATTGAACTGGGCAGTGTTGGTTAGGAATAAAGGCATTTTCTGATTCTGTTAAAAGTATTTGAAAGATATCCAACCCATCCCCAGACTAGGGCCAGTCTGCCCTAGTCTGGGATAGACTACTTACATACTATTCATACACTATCACAGTCTATCAACTCTATGTCAACTATATTACTATGAAGGCTATGGGTAAAGTATGATTAAAGTATGAGTTGCTATGTTTACTATGTTTACTATGGTGAAATCCTGGTTTTGCTGATGAGCGCCGCTACGATAGATATAAATGTAAGGTGTGAAAATAGTACAGATGTAGTACAGATGTAGTTCACTTGTTTGCCCTCACTACCATATCTTCCAAAGCGATTGCGCGATACTCGTCCCCTTCCAACGGGGCCCACACCGCATCGTCCAGAATGTAAACCAATGCTCCTCCCTTGCCGCTCGATCCCGTCACCCTGAACAGCGGCATCCGCGACGTCTCGTGTGCACGCCCCGTCGGTATGAACAACAGATTATGCTCCGCAGCAAACTCTTCGACGATAGACCGGAACGTGATCTCGTGCGTGCGAGACGGTAAGGTAGCGCTTTTGGTGGTGGCGACTCCCTTGTTGGTAGTCCCAGGCTCCGCCTTGGCTTCGGGACGCCTCAGCTTCGTGGGTGCATCAGGGCCCAGTTCGATCGCCTGGTTCATCAACTGCAATCCCCTCATAAATCCCTTCTGAACGCCCTTGAGGGCTAAGACGTCCCCTGCAAACACGCTCTTCCAGAACGCATACCATTGAGCAACTTCTTCAAAACTCACGCGCGGTTGGACGAGCCAGATGTACAGAACGTCGAGCCACTTGGGGAAGAACTCGGTCTCCAAGATTTGGCTCACCACCGAGCCACGGAGGAGAGGAGACCAGGGGAGTACAACTTCACTCAGCGGCTGCATCTCTTGTGCGCGTGGGTTGACGCGGAACTCCTCGCGGAGATGGGAGGCGAGCTTCGGAACGATGTATTTCAACAGGAGATTATCCCATTCCGCCACGGCGAAGACGTCTCGCTATATTGCAAGGTCTTTGGGGAGCCCATCGCTTGCGCTCCAGGAGCGTAGCAGAGACTTTACTTTCCTGCGAGCGTCGTCTAGAACGCTCTCGACACGAAGACCAAGGTGGGGAAGCCAAGGAAACACGAGCGATTGAAGAGGGACGGTACTACGCTTGGGATTCCAGTCTAGGACAGCTTTGGCGAGTTTTGGAAGAATGAGCACGTTGTCACGCACGAAGGGGGGGAGGAAAGAAGCCCAGGTTTCGTAAAGCTTGATCGCAGGTGAGGAATCACAAGGATCCCATTCGTTGTTGACGGAGGTTCGCACTTTGGGAAGCCAGATGTTCCAGAGGAGTGATTCGAAAGGTGTCATAGGGTGTTCGACGGCTGGAAGCGGAGTAGCAGCCCCAGCTCCGTAGATGTTAACATGTGCATGTGTTTCCGATGACTGCTCGACAAGATTGACCTTGAGTGCTTGCTTCCACGTGCGAAACGTAGACGCGAGGGTGGATGGATTGAGAAGAGGGTTCCACTGTGCTACCACCCGTCGGACGATCGGAGGGATGGCGGCAACAACGATCTCGTCTAATCGATACTTTTCGAATTCTGCGGGGAATTGAAGGAACTTGGTGAAATATGGTGAAAAATCCTTCAAGGTAGCCTCATATACGGAAGCGAGTTCCTTGGACTTGGCGTTAATCTCGTCCACAACGAGAGATACCTGCTGAAGTCGTGAAATTACTGCAAACAAAGCTCGTCAGACTCCTTCGTGAGGAACTAGCACTGGAAAAACACGTACGCTCGGCCTCCACGGCAACTTTCTTTCGCAGTCGAGTGTCCTCCTCGACGATAAAGCGTTTCTGATCTTCCAGGGTCTTGGCTTCTCGCGCGAGACCGTCGAGATCTGTCTTGCAGGCAGTCACAATGAGTCGCAAGTTGTGGTGAACCTCCGGTATTCGAGTAGGGTCTGTCGAAGGCGCCCACGACGCCAAAGAAAGTTCGGCCAGCTCGCGTGGCTAAGTATGCTCGTCAGTAAATGGCGAATAGAGCACATATCCTGGTACTCACTTCCTTGTCGGTAGCGTCGATGATTTGACCGATGCCTGGAGCGGACGGCTCTTGTCCAGCTTCCGCTACGATCTGCTCATACGTCTTGTGTTCAACTCGGGTCTTCACCTTTCTCGGCTGCTTCCATACCTCTGACCGCTTCTCCTTTGCCTCCTTTGCCTTCTTCACGGTAGGCGGCAACTCATCGTCGTCGCTAACAATTTCGCCCCTCCTCCTGGCCTCTATTCGGCCGCAAATTACTCTCGATAGGGATGACGATGCCCTCCCCTTCAGCGCCAAGACCGGTACCCGCTTTCCAACCCATCTTGGCGAGCATTTGCGCACCTAGAGTACCCCCGATTTTGTGAAAGTGAGCTTGCTCATGAGCAGGAAGGGGAGTGCTCCGTTGAGAACTAGGTCCGGATGAAGACTCGCCGCGAACAAAAGCGCGCTGCTTCTGGGCAGCACCAAACGAACTGGGAAGGGCAGAGAAAGTGGAAGCCCCGATACCGAGTTTCCGTGGTGCCGGCGCAGCGATGGGGGACTCTGGTTGCTCCGCGTTTTCGTCCTCAGGCGCGTCGACTGAACTGTCCGACTCGGCTTCCTCTCCAACATCCGCCTCATCGAGTGAATCATCGGCCACCTCGTCGACATCTGTCTCTTCGACCGCATCCTCCCCCTCCACGTCTTCCGCCTCCACATCGTCGTCCGTTTCCTTCTTCGACTCGACCTTTGCTCCTGATACGAACGCGGGGGCCTTGGTCCAGTCAGTTTTCTTTTCCTTCGTCGTTACTGTCATCACCTAACATGCCATATGTGGACTCCTCCTTCTCATTTCGTCGCCTTGGTTTGTGTCGGTAGGGGTCCTCGAAATGTGCACGCTCAGCTCGCGCGTCCGGGACGTTGTCGTTCAATTGAAAGTCGGCTTCCGAGTTCTCAGAAGCGCCGGTCGGAGTCACGATCATTGAGGAATTGTCGTTTTCTGCGACCCATTATCGACGATAAGAAGGTATGTGTCGGAGGAAACGAGAGAGGAACGGAAAGCTCACATATTGGCTTATGTAATCGACATTTTAGGCCCCCTACAACGCCATCATTCTTACCGCCACTCTTCCAATGAATCCAGAGTGTTCGACCCGCGTAACGAAACCCTGAAATTCATATACATACTACGAAGGGAATTAACCTAGAACCCTCTCGCGGCTATGCAAGAACTAGGTGAAACGATGATCGAAATTCAAAGAGTTAGAACTGGAAGGAATCAGTGTCCACACCCTTCAGGCTCTCGAAACACTCTACCGAGGTATTCTGGTCATTCGTCGACCACCTTCAAGAATTTTGCAACTCTAGCGTCCTCCATGCGAGGCTCGGTCTATGTGATCGACCCACACGGGATCGTGAGGAGTGCACTCTCCTCGGCATTGTCGGTAGAGCAGCTAAACGTCGCGTGGAATCAAGGTTCCTAGGGTCGTCGACAAGTCTGGCCAGCAAGCTTGAGGAGCTATCTTTCCATCCTCGGTCAGCACCAATCCAGAATCGTCCTATGACTTGGCCACTACGGAGGGTTCGGAAGGCATCAGTACATGGCAGAAACGAGTAACGGGTGACAACTAATATTTTTACTCAAGGATGGGACCCTGAGGATGTATTACATGCAGCATGCTCCTATCCACCTCGCCGTGGCGTCTCCGAGTCGCTCCCGGGAGGAGAAGCCCAGGATCATTTGCAACGACAAGGCGGGAATATGCTATGACGCATCCCTTCCACTGTAACCGAGTCGTCTCCGCTTACGCTTCCCCTCGTCATCATCTGATAGGTACTGTCGAAGAAGAAACCGCACGATGGAATTCGTTCAACTTCCATCCTTTTCCAGGACCTTTGCAGAGAGCACGCATTCATTAGATTTTCTTTTTCTCTAACCCACCCCGAAATTCTGCCTTTGCCATATGTTTATAGCGCATAGCGTCAGCTTCAGCCTGACCGACACCCGTTTAATAGAATCCCATTCGATCGTTCCGATTTCACGCAAGATAGGAAAGGCAACCTTGGTCACTACTCCGATCCCTGCTGCGACGCAGGAGTCTGGTGGCACGGTCACAGTCGAGCTTACAAACACCCATGTTGATCTTTCTCTACCGTTATTGGATTGAAGAGACGAACAAGGTCGTCGTCGCACAGGCCTTCACTATCCCCGATGAACCAGCGCCCTGTCAAGATGAACGGGAAAGACGACTTGCGCTTCACTCGCGAGGTGTGTTTAAATGCCGAGACACAGTATTAAATGTCATAAGGAACTCTGTCGTTGATTCCCTCACTGGGTTCATCCACGTGAGGCTGCTGGAACGAGATCGACAGGAGCATCGTGTTGTTGACGACCTGTGCTATATCGACTTGACGCTTCATCGTCCATCTATGACGGACTCTTGCCGATGACCATTACCCGGCAGAGCACTGACATAGAGGGATGTATTGCAGTGGAGGATATGCCGTGCACAAACAAGCACTGGGATTCTAATGAAGGGCACGCAAGGTGTCTCTTCCTGGCGCACCGCTTCCACACGATAGAACCAACACGTTATCCTGAACTTGTGGCGGCTATCGATGTTACTGGCGATCAATGCGTGGCTGATTGAACTGGTGTCAATGTCATGCAGTCGTCTTCTTTTGTCTTTGCCTGGAGTCGAAGACTTGGCGCAAGTGCGCCACTACGATCTAATATAGTGCTGTAGGTGTTCACATCCAATATGATGCTCTACTAAAATCTATGCTTTCATAGGTATTGGACTCAATTATTCGCGTGATTGGGCATCTGATAATAGTGTTCATTTTCACTTTAGATCGTGAGTTGTTGAGTCTCAGTCACATTCCAGGTTATTCGGCAAGGGAAAGTGGGGTATAAGTCCTTGATCATCAGGGAGGGTGTCTTTTACGTCTCATTGTATGTCGTTCTTAGTTTTTTGTCGCTACTTCACGGTCAATGTGTGCCCACACAAACTTATTTTGCTCCGCAACCCAGGTATTTGCTCAGCAATATCCCGAGCGCGACAGCTTTCTCAGATGGTGACTCGTTACCCCGTGTTTGGAATCTTGGTCGCAACCACGTTCCCCGTCATGCCTCGATTCGTGCTCAGCATCCGGGAGTTGTACACCAAGACCCTCCGTTTCTGTGACGGGATTGACAGTGGATTTGGAATCTCGCAACTCTATTCCGGAAATGAGCCTCACGTTTCATGGCAGGTCATTGTCAATCGTTCTCGACGTCCTCAACCAGGGACAGATCGAGTCTGGCTCGTCGGATTGTTTCAGCGGAATCTTAGGTTTGGAAGAGAACTTGAGTAAGTCGTTCGACTCACCTTCGTTCCCTGAATCCGATTCTTTCCCCGTAACCAGCATATTGGGATGTTGGGGGTATATTTCTACAGGGTATTTATATTGTGTTCGATTTCGGTGACAACCCACAGATTGGATTCGCGGAGTAAGCTTGAACTTTGCCTGCCTGCCCACCGTTATAGTTGCACATGACTTATTCATAGTAAGGCCATTATGGTCAGGAAAATGTAAATCTGTCCGTCGCGACGCGTTTGTACTGCACGCATCCCTCGAGGCAAGCCAGCAACGCGCCAAAAGGTTGGCAAAGCCGCAGAGCACGCACGACTAAATCAAACCGAGGAACACCCGTCCATGGATTGATGAGAATAGACTCTGCATTCCTACTATGTAAGTCATCCTTGGTCCTGATTTATATGTCATTGAGAATGAGCGCCATCGCAGGATCACGATTTAGTTCCTCGAGAGCACTGACACTAATGAGCGGAAAAACAAGACTAGTCTGACGAAGTCGATGGATAACGACGGGATATCATGAGGCAGTTGATAAAATCGATTGATTGGGGAGGGATCAGGAAAGAACAAATCATGATCATCTTACCAGTTCCGGCAGTCCTGATGGATTGTAGAACATGCGGCGGCAGAATTTGATCATAAACTGCGAGATCAGAAGGGAGGTAGCTGTGATGACCAGCCAAGATTCCGCCGGAGTCCAGGCGAGTTAGAACGTGGGAGGATGTGCTCCAAGAGTCCACCCACAGCTTTTACGTTTACCATACATGACAGGCATTGCAACGTTGAAGATACCGAGTAGCAAATACTCGATATCTTCCTCCCTTCAAGTCCGAGTAGTTTGGCGCTTTGAAGCTAAGTATCTAGAGTTTAGGAAGACTAAGTCCCCAACACAAATACCGTTGAGTTGATGGTTCGGGGCTATTGCTTGCCAAGTTCGACTGTACTAGTACGTTTGACCCGTGGGGATCACATCGAAACAATGTTTCAAGTAATAGTAAATACGTACTATGCCATGCTGGATGAAAAAAACGCATCGTAGTATGTGCGTTGGTGTCGTTGGCAGTATAATTTTCCAGCTCGACGGTTTGTGCGGTGACTGTGAACCGGAGTGTCCCGGATGTTGTGAATCCGATGATTCAGGGAGGAATGAACCGAGCCAAGCCGTGTGAGTGTCACGGAGAGTATACCGCGCATCTTTTGCCTGTCCGCATAAGCACTCGTCGAGGAAGAGGTGATAGATTGTTCCAAAGCCTATCGGTCATTGCGGCTTCTACGTGATCTGATAGTGGCACTTACAATATGACCACGTCTCCATGCAAGTCGGCTATACACTCATTATCGCAAGTACTACATATCATAGATGATGTCCAAACTGAGCATAGAGTGTTTCTGAGAATTGGATTGCGCACCTTAGTTTCCAGTTCATGGATGCCTGGCATTGTGATCGGCGCTTTGAAGCTCACTACAATGCCTCGCCTGGAGCTAAATTGGTTGGCATTTCCGCCTATCCCGTACGTCGGTGCACCCCCCTGGCCCACCCCATCGCTCGGCGGAACCCGTATTCGCGGCTCCGTTCGCGAGATCAGCTGGTGTTGTCCATCATGCTCAGCATTTCACCGCTAGGTCGTTCTGATGGGCCTGGTTTGCGAGTAGTGGATGGTGGCCCCAATTGTGCGTGACTAACGGTGACGTACTACGTGGCCACCTGGGGAAGTTGGTAAGTCGCTCTGTACTAGGTGTGGTGCGCAGTTGTGTTCTCCAAACTTTGAAGTCGAGGGAGGTGTGAAAGTTCAAAGCAAGGCCACAAAAGGAAGGCAACGTCTTGGGAGTTACTATCACACCTGACTAGGCCTGACTCATGTGCTGGTCGCTGATATAGATATACGGGCGCCTTCCTTCTCGATCAGCTTCTATCGTGGATGACGACAATACCCCTAGCTATCCCAAAGAACCAAGGAACACCGTGAACAGGCTGGGCAAACGAGGTGAGATCTTGAATAATGGTACTAGCCCAACTTACGTTTCACACCAACAGCGGCTTACGATTATGAGACCATCCATGGTATCGTCAACTCCGCGTCGGTCGTGCACGTCTCCTTCCTTCCGCCTTCGCCCTCCGGTGCCTATGATGACACTCACGACCGTATTTTGATCATACTGCCCATGATCGGCAAGATGGCAATCTATCCAGAGGAAAGTGACAGCGCCCCGGTATGCTATCTACACGGTGAGCATGCCACCAGCCCTGGGGTCCCCTCGTCTAAACATGCTCTCCACATACTACATGGGCCACACATCCAGCCGTCTTATGAAGATCTCATCAGATGCAGATGAATCAGACGGACTCCCCGTATCCATCACAGCGATGCACGTCGATGGACTCGTCCTCGCCTTGAATCCCTTCTCGCACAGCTACAACTACCGCTCGGTAATCCTCTAGGGTACCGCTACCATCGTCTCGGACGCAGACGAGAAGATCTGGGCGACGGCGCTGCCTATCCAGGGTGATGGGACACCGCACGGAACCTGCCGACAAGCGCGGAGATGCAGAACACGCGGATACTCAAGGTGCGCGTCGAAAGCTCAAGCGCGAAAGTCAGGGCGGAGGTGCCACATGACGAACGTGCGGACATGCAGGACCAGGGACTCGTCGGGAGGGTGTGGGCGGGCGTCGTACCGGTGCGTAGTTGTCATGCCATGCCTTTATGTTTATCTTTCTTATGTTTATCTTTGGGGATCTGGACGTGTCATGTCGGTTCTTACAGGTATACAAAGGACTTGGAGAGCCTGCGCCGAGCACGTACAGATGGCGTGCCGACTGTACCAGAGCCTGAGGACATTCAGGAATACATGAGGGCGGAAAATGTGAAGAGGAAGAACTATGCTGTCCGTGCTGCCAAGGGAGGTGATTAATAATCGTAGGCGACTCAACTTCACTCAAGGCCGGTTATTATCTGTCCCTACTCGTACACCGACCATGCCACCGGGGTTACTCATATCTACGCCCGCCAAATTATTGGAGGTATCGAGGCGTCCAAGGCACACGCGAATGTCAACATCGAGGAAAGGCAGAATGCTCTCCTTTGGCGACTCCAGTGTGAGTGTTCTGATCCTTGACTCGCTTTCTGTCCCGTCCGTGCTGACCCGAATTACGCAACCCCACAGTTCTTCAACGGAAACGCCAAACAGAATTTCCCCGTTCCAGTCCACCCACTCTGGCCGTTGCGCTCAGCTTGCATCCGTTCTTGATTTGCACCGGCCATTCCTTCAGACGCCTCTAGCTCACACTGACTGCACTAGGTGGCCTGGCTAAACTCGAATTTCATGGAGGTTGGAATGGTCATTCATAAATCTTCCAGCAGTATTTCTACTCACCTGACCCGTTGTGGAGAGTCTGGAGGCATGCCAGTGGGTGCAGGCTGGGGAGGTCCGTTTCAATCCATAGTTGCCCATCGCTAGTATCAGAAACTACCCCTACGTGACCAACCTCGAGGGAAACTAATCGACATACCAGGCTCTAGACCCGCCAGGTTACTGGGGCGTCCATGCCCAGCAAGTGTTCCGGAATATGATGCCGACTGGATGCCGACTGGAGAAGAAGCATTAGTAGCGACAGCTCATCTATCCTGTTTCTCCTCAATGAACGACCCCACTAAGTAAGAGACCGTTAGTGCCCAAGGCTTGAAGGTTGAAGCAATACAGTTGATGATAGTCCTCGTTTCGCTTCTAGTGAGCTCTCTCCCCGTTGGTTCACCTTGAGGAAATATGTTAGTGTGGGGGCACTGGCCGCCGTAATACCAGCACACCAGCTCCCGTACGTACTTTTATAAGCACCAGAATACTCACAGGGATAACATGACCAGTCCGTATATCGATTGAACGAACTTGAAAGTGAGAACGCTAGGAACCGTGGGAGGTTGAATACTCTCCACCCTAAGTCCCGGCCCGAAACTCGGAAACGCCGGGAAGAAGGGAATTTTCCGCGATTCCGAGGGTTTCCGAGACTACCCGAAAATAACACCGGAAATGGTTCGGAACACCTCGGAAGTGATTCTAAGTCCTGGGGGAACTCCGGGTCGACCAACCTCGAGGTCATTGACGGATTTCAATGAAGGTCTAATGCACTCACTGAGTATGTTCAAGACACTCAGTCGAGGTCGCTACGTCGATCATCACCTTTTCAAGGTGACGGTACATTACATTCGTGCCAGGTCCACTGAAGGTCAGCTTTCCCATTTAAAAGGGTCAACTGTCACAATAATGCATTAATATTGGTGTGGTAGACGTACGTGTTTATTCCACAGACCATACATTCTAGTTCATGATGATGTAGGTGTAAGTGTGGTCTATCCTTACCATGGATGATGCTCTATTAGAATCTATACTTTCTTAGGTATTGGACTCAATTATTCGCGTGATTGGGCATCTGATTATCAATAGCGTTCATTCGCACTTCAGATCGTGAGTTGTTGAGTCTCAGTCACAATGTCACCTCATGGTTTCGGCTTCAATCTCAGTATTATTCATGGTTCTGTGTGTTTACGCTAGAAATCGGTCTAAGACGATCCTCAACATCCTATTGCTTGGTTACACATTCCAGGTTATTCGGCAAGGGCAAGTGGGGTATATGTCCTTGATCATCAGGGAAGCTTATACGTCTCATTGTATGTCGTTCTTAGTTTTTTGTCGCTACTTCACGGTCAATGTGTGCCCGCACAAACTTATTTTGCTCTGCAACCCAGGTATTTGCTCAGCAATATCCCGAGCGCGACAGCTTTCTCAGATGGTGACTCGTTACCCCGTGTTTGGAATCTTGGTCGCAACCACGTTCCACGTCATGCCTCGATTCTTGCTCAGCATTCGTGAGTTGTACACCAAGTATACCCTCTGTTTCTGTGACAGGATTGACAGTGGATTTGGAATCTCTTCACGTGTCAGGAACATCGCTGGACACGATACCTCGGTTTCTGCGACCTCATTCGCAGGGGGTAGGAACGCTCCGGGCGAGGAGGGAGACGAAAAAATGCAACTTGAGCCTATTGGGGTAATATTGGTGATGGATTTGTGATTCCTAGTACTACTGTAGTAAGTAGTAGGTTGTGGAGGTGATGAGTTTTACGTACTCACCGTCGCCGTCGGGTCGATGCGTTGTCGTTGTTTGTTAGGCGAGACAGGGAGGATGCTTTGAGGAGGAGAAGTAGGAAGGTGACCCATTTCACCCAGCCAAGGGATTCAACGGGTGGATGCGTAACCTCCTGGGCAGGCATCTCCGTATTACCTCATGCTGGCCGGTAATGCGCTGGGCCCCAACCAAGCAGACACGCTTCACCAAACCAAGGGATTCAACTAAAAGATGCGTAACCTCCTGGGCAGGCATCTCCGTATTACCTCGTACTGGCCGGTAATGCGCTGAGTCGTCCAATCAAGATACCCAACCGAGCCAACCCGCTTCACCAAACCAAGGGATTCAACTAAAAGATGCGTAACCTCCTGGGCAGGCATCTCCGTATTACCTCGTACTGGCCGGTAATGCGCTGAGTCGTCCTATCAAGATACCCAACCGAGCTAACCCGCTTCACCAAACCAAGGGATTCAACTAAAAGATGCGTAACCTCCTGGGCAGGCATCTCCGTATTACCTCGTACTGGCGTCGTCCTGCAGGAGTAAGATACCCCCAACCCATTGACCAGTTAGATGCCAAAACGTGGTCGGAGTAGCGAAGGTGGCGGTATACGTTAGAAGGGTTTCTTTATTACGTAAAGGTCCCTCACGACTCCCGCTTACCCAAAACCTTACTTTACGTAAGACAGCTGTCGACTCAGTGCCGGGCGAGAAGTTGGTCTGACCTCGCCGTCACCATCGCCATCACCCACCTCCGAAGCACCCACTGTTGGGCAACCCGTCGCTTTCCGTTCCCCTCTCCCTCGCACTGCTCCCACCTTTGCGTCCTCAAGCACGCCTTCGCCCTACCCAACGGGCTCGTCCTTGCCCCCCCCCTCATTCATCCACCAGGTTCCACCTTCGTCCCCCACTCCACAGGCTGTCTCTCAGGCCCGCGACGTACCCGACTGCGCTGGCCTTCATCCTCCCCACCTCGGAGAAGTTTGATAGCATCGACTCAGTCTTTGGAGTGGAGCTCGGGTGAGCCCGGATCAGGCGGTACCGCTGTCGTTATCGCTCTCCTCGTTCGGAGTCGTCGTAGCACAATCAAATCGTTCCGAGCGTTCCGAGCCGCGGGCATCCTCAGTCGCGTACGAGAGTGAGGCAGGAACAGAGCGTACAGTACTAGCTTTCCAGTTCTTTCCTCTGTCCCCTAAGTTGGTTGGTCTTTTTTATAATCTACTTCTCTATAGCTAGTGTAATCCATACATGATGTCTGATCTTCTCCTTGAGGGGCTTTGCTTTGCTCTCTTCGAGGAGAGTCATCGTATCGACCATCGGGTCATGTGCAGCTCAATGGACGGCTTTAGTGTTCGGTGATTTAGGGACACGTAAATTTACACTTGTAAATTAACCCATGTAATTTACCGCTAATCTACGGGTTAATTCGGACGGTCCCAGCAAGGGATGTAAACAGCGGTTTTGATGAACTGATTGAAGATGCCCCAAACGATACTTACATTGTCGCATTTTTCCTAAACAATCGTGAGGTCGGTTCAAGTCCAATAAACAGTGTCAGCCGGGCCTCCCCAGCCTCGACCCTTGGATCCTGAGGTGGAATCATCAGATTCTGAGAATGGCTCAGATGATGACATCCGAGTCAGGTCAGCAGACCATCTCCGAGAACGCGCCCCAATTGATGATGGTGTTCGTTGATTGGATAAAACCTGAAAAACCTGCGGTACAAGTGAACACACCACGCGGAATACTTTCACCATTGGCAGTCGATCCGACATTGACCTTACCTCGCCATTCTTTCAAGATGTACTGGATGACAACCCCCTGGCATTCCAGTAGCTGCGGCTCACACGAAAACCAAGGATTCAAGTGTCGGTGAGGACACAAAGGCTGTTCCGAACGTTAACGTTCCGATTGGGAGAACTGGTAGACGGTAGCTCGACTCCAATTTTACCCTACTGCACCGTAAAATTCTGTATTCACTTGTAGATTAGCGTAAATTTTGCCTGGCCGCTGCGTATTGTTTCCGCAGTAACAGCAGTTTATGCGTCAGCTGAGTTCTAATTTTTTGGTAAGTAAAACTGTCCAACCCATTGCCACTTGTGTCGTTGTAATCTTACCAACTTGAAAGCTTGAAGTCCGGCGGTGGAGCTCTTGCTACATCATGCATACCTCAAACGACTCCGACATGATCGAACTCCAGTGCTGGAGGTACAATGGGTCTCCAGCCAACACTTTCGCCGTGACCCTTCCCAAATCACAACGGCTCTGGGATCTCCAGACCCAGATCAAAGCAGAGGATCCTGAGTCCTTCAAGGACTGCAGTGCTGTCAATATCAGTCTATACAGCATTTCTGATGTTGAAGACTCAAACCTGATCACCACTCTTTCCAACTGGTCTCCCAAGCAATGCGTTCCCCTACTGACTCGAAGCCAGGTGGGCGAACAAGCCGGCAAGATCATCATCGCATGCAGACCTGATCATAGTATGTACTACTGGAAATATTTATCCCGTCTTCCTTTTGACACTGATATTTTTTTTGCAGTTTTCAAGGCAGGTAAGCACTTTTACAAAATCTTTGGTTTCCTGGGCCATCTAACTGGAAAGGGGGGAAAGGGGAAAAACGCTCTCTTGAAGCCGAGGAGGAAAACTTAGAGCATATGCTGAAGTATTCCAAATTCAATATCGAGCGGCCATCCAGGGTGTCATTACCTCAGAAATACAGAGAGTGGCATGGAAAGAAGGAGTACCTGTTCATTGACCATCGTCATCGCTCGGAGACCAACACTCATACTCCTCATGACTCAGATCCGCCGCTCTCACTACTGTACGAAGGATTTGGCCATTTTCTGGATATTTTGGACGGTTGCCAAGGCGTTCCGGGCATGGACTCTGTATCGTGCGGACCTCTACAATCGGCTGTTGATATGTTTGCAGACCGTATGTCTGACATTTATATGAATGAAGAAGCCAGAAAACTTCAAGGTCTAGCCGATCTGAGGACGATATTCGCTGCGCGCAAGGATAATCAGTCATTTGATTTCGGTTCAGGCTCCATCAGTCGCAACAGCAGCTCAGATGGTCACATCAACGGACCACATGGCATGGCGTATTGTGTCATCGAGTTCAAAAACGAGGAGGCTGCGAGCAGCAGCATCCCTTATGTTGAAATGTCCAGCTTATTCGCCCATTCGGTGCGGCATGCGTCCGAGCGCAACCAAACCTCTTCAGCGTTGGCTAAAGCTTGGACAGTTCCATGCCTTGGGTTGACAATCGTTGGTGTGTAACACTTCACACCTACCTCTCATGTACCACTGACGGTCATGCTCAGGTCCCTGTATCAAGTTTTGGGCCATGACAGGTCTATATGAAACCCGGGTCATTGGCCTCACACCAGCACTGTCCTGTATTCAGGCTTCAGGCGAGGGGCGTGATCGTATAACCCTCTACCATGCATTCATGGCTGCTTCTGTCTTGCTAGCACACATCAAGAAAGAAGCAAGGGAGTGTTACAACAACCTACCTTTGGCCATTCCGTACCGATGCCGCTTTTTCCCCCCCATCTCCAGACTTCCCCGGCCGTCCACCAATTCCAATTCCAACTCCGCCTCTAACCCCCTTGAATTCATCATCTCTGATACTTTTCCTACCAAGGCTCCCGAACGATACCTCTACTTCGCACAGACCACCGATGGCAAGGAGATTCTGGTCAAGTTCACGAAGAGGTATTCAACCCATTTACACCTCATTTGTGCAGAAAGTGGATGCGCACCTGCTCTTCTGGGCTTCCAGAGGCTCCCTGGAGGCTTTTATGCTGTTGCTATGGAGTACATCAAAGATGCCGTCCCGATCACTGATTTTCAAGACGAAGAGACGAGGAAGAAATGGTTGAAGTTATTGAAGGAGGTTGTCGACAAGTTCCACAACCAGAATCTTGTCCATGGGGACTTACGGAACCCAAACATCATCTGTAGCAGAGACAGGGTGGCGATAATTGATTACGATTGGGCAGGTGAATCAGGGAAAACATGCTACCCGCCTGGTCAGCTCAACGAGGAGCTCGTGGCTGGACGAGACTCCGATGACCTGACGATCACCATTGCTGACGATCTCAGGGTTTTGAGCCGGACCTTGCGGAACGTAGGGCTTGGGTGACAAAGAGCTTAGGTTGTACATGGGGTATCTCAGTACCATTCACTTCTCCTAGGCAATAGTACGTATGAGGAACCAGGTATTATCTGCGATAGTTATGGGGAACCGGAAGCACCGGAAGCATCGGAAGTATCGGAAGTGTGAATAAGTTTCTCCAAGGCGTGGACACAGTCCGTCAAAAATTCCAGGTGCAACTCTAACTCTCCATCCCCATTCAATTCTCCATCACCTTTCACCAAATCTTGTACTCTCCGGAGATGGAAGAGTGCCATGGTAAAACATCCCCCAACCTTCACAACGTTGATGACCAAGTTTAGGAAATGGATGGCCTTCCTTAATTCGGAATTCTCGTTCACTCGATCCCAAACACATTTCATGTGAAAGTCGAGCAGTGGACTCCATTCCGAGGTGTGCTTCTCTTCAACATGCACCTCTAAATTTGGACTTGGATCGACCGGGCTGCTAATACCATCCGTGCCCTGTAATATTCAACCAAGTGAATCGGATAGCGCATGATATTATATTCCACCTACATTTTCCTGGCTGTGTACCGCAGGAAGATCTGATCCCATGTCTTCCTCTTCCATTGCAGTCAGCACCGCTTGGGCCACAACCTGGCAGTCAGCTTGCACCCATATATCGAAAGTCGTTTCCCATTTCTTGCGTCGTCTGAAATCCAGATTGAGATAGATGCTACATGGCCCGGAATGAGATCTCTTTCTGTTTCGCTGAACCTGCTGCGCGAACTGCTGAATGATTCTTTGCGTTCCTACCACATGCATTCCAGTTCCAACAACCAGCAGCAGATCTATACCTTTCCCTCCCGATAGGTCCTGTGCTTGAAATTCCATGATGCCCTGTGCATCTGGATGTTGCTGATCGTACAGGACCACGTCCGGTAACATTTGTGGGATGCCTTGTACCCGCTTGCCTGCCTCTCTCCTGGCCTCTTGTGTTCTCTTGCAAGCACCACAGCCTGGAAATCTTCCACTCCTGAGTTGATCACAGTGTACAACCATATCCTCTACTGCACCACATAATTGGCAGTACAGGTACTTAAGACTTCCATGCAACGGGATGCATTTGAATGGTCGGTGTCCGTCTTCTCTGCGTGTCCGATGATACGTAGACATTCCTGCTTTCAATTCAAGTCCATCGATATTTTGCGTGTATGCCCGCACCAAAGTCCTGCGGTCTTCTAGCTTCTTCAAAAGTTTATGGAAGGGGGTAGGTTGGCTGTCTTCTGACATCCCAGCTAGGGTGCCAATAAACTGGGCAAACAATGGTCTCTGAGTATTGTCCTGTACAAGACAATGATCAGGCAGGTCCTGCCCTACAACCAAGATTTGATCCTACTCACTGTGATCATCGACAGTTGGAACATGTCCTTCAGATTCTTTTTGGGCAGTGCCAACTCTGGGACCCCTGGAACGTTCTGCTTCCTTCTAAAGTCTGGTATTCCAGCTTCCACAGAAATTCCAGCCCCTTCAGAAACCCTTCCATCAGAATAAGAAAGCAGGGACTAGCTTAGAGTCAAATGCTTGCCACATATCAAAATGATCCTTTGCGCACTCAAGACCGCTGACAACACAGAATTTGTGTTAGGATCTCCCGAGCTGAAATTGCACTGGGCAATAGGCATGGATCGGGGGTGCAGTTAACGCAATTCGGATCTTTTCTTTTTCTCCTTCACTTGGGTTTTTTGGTTGAAAACAAACTTATCAGGCTTACGTAGGGGATGCAACGTCGTAAGGGAGGCGTGCGAACACCTTTGAACAGCTTACGTTGGTTGCTGCCTGCCTGCTGGAGCCTTGTCCAAGGGAAACTGTATGTCTGGCCTGACGGACGCCCCTAATGCAGATCCAAAACAAGGACAAATCAGCACGGGATTCGTTACCTCAGTAGATTAAGCAGTTTTACGTAATTAGGATTCAGGCTTCGTATCGGATCACGTCACTCGCTGGTCTCCAAGCCTCCGTAGTCTCATCGAAGGCGAAACGGTTCATAACTGAAAATACAGAAAGTGAGCGAGGGTGTAAAAGTATCAGGAGCAGTGATACCTAACAAAGCGAACTGATAAAGTATTGTAGCTTTCGCGCCCCCTCCCTATGGGGATGGGTTCAGCGCGGTATTATTTATATTATTGCACTATTATATCCAGATGGAGTCGTTACCAAGCTATAGTGTCAACACACGTTTGGAGATCGTGGGCAACAGAAGCTCACCCACTTGCGCATTCAAGCTATGAAAAACATTCACGAATCTTCCCTGGTCCATAAGCATTTCTCTCCTCGCGACCATGAATTACTCCCATCCCATCATCCTCATGGCTACCTCTCGAGCAGGTATTAGCTAAGAGCTCGTAGAAGGCGACCATCCTCCTGGTGAGACCAGTTCAGCGTTCCCTGCCTTGACCACAGGCTATCGCCGCTTGGAGCATCCTACGGAAATAAAAATGAGAATCATGCTCACTGTTTCTGGAGAGTTTTCCAGGGAAGTTAGACATCGTTCAGAGTGGAGGCTAATGACGGTTATCACAGAATTCCTAGGCCATTCTCTTGTGCATGTGAAAATCGAAGAATTCCAACTTAGTGTCCCCCGAATAAATTGACAATTATTAGCACTATTCACTTCACAACAACTCCATCAGAAGTCCTCACGCTATTATACTCGCATTCTGACAACATAAGTACCAACGTAATCTCCAGATGGATGATTACCTCAGCAAACTGCCTCTATTTTCAGACACCTTGAAAGATTGTGAGTGTGGCTATATGATTCTCGTCTGTGCAAGCTCAGTCTGGATTAGAGCTGGAGTACTAATTATTTCCGGAAGCAGTTCCGGGCTTTCCGAGATTGGTCCGTATTGGCCCCTTCGAGTTTACGTAAATTATTTATAATTTTAGGAAATTCCCAGGTTACGCCTGGCAATTTTCCTTGGGGCTGGAGCCTTGGAAACTACACTGGTTAGCAGTCAATCCTTGTATTTAGTATCTCGTTAGGGTCACAGGATCTAATTAGCGCCGGAACATTTCCCTCCAAGAAAGTCGTATTTCTACTCTCCAACATCTCCATTCGCGTCTCCACCATCTTCTAAATGGTCATCCTCATGACGGGCTTCTTCAACTCTAGGTGGAGGCCGGAGACGGGGCCGTTCCTGGAGAACTTGGAGAACACGGGGGTTGATGGCGATCTTTGGGCCATCGTGGGCACCATTTTCTGGGAGATATTTCCAATTCCGGGAAGTCATCTTCTTGGTGCACCACATGCGGTCCGCTTCAGTCCATGGCATCCAAGCGATAGTATTGAATTTTTGTCTCAGCTCTTGTCTAACTGGGCTGAGTTCCATGGGAGATAGGCGGCGAACCAAATCCAGGTAGATGTGGTAGTAACGGGACTTTTTGAAGTTCTGGCTTGCACCCTTTGGAAGCTGAGATGGGAAGAATCTATCAAAATGCTTGGCCCATAATTCGGGCGTGCATATCTGATACTGAACTGCAGTGAATGGGAGGTGGAGGTGGCGGTATAGATTTTCGACAGCCAATTGCTCGCGAAATTCACCAGGAATGTTGGTCCAGGCACCTTCGTTTCGATTTCTCTTGTTGGGTGATTCTTGCAAGATGTCGTAATACATTTGCTCCAAAATCAACTGAACCTGGCACTTCAAGGGGTTCTGGGGGTCCTGGTTGTCCAGTTGGTCATTGCCATCATCATGCTCCCTGTTTCCACCCCCATGGTGTTGAAAGTAGTCTACGTCGGCACCTTGAGGATGTACTGGGTTTGGAATGGGACGGCCATCTAGTCTATCTGTGATCTGAGGTAAGGGTCGTTCGGCAGGTCTGATATCCTGAACTCGGATGGTCTGATTTGAAGTTCGATTTGAGGTACGCTCTGTGCCAGTGTTGGGTTGCCGTTGCCGTGGACCTGTTCTGACTTCACCTGAACCTAGCAAATGACGGATATCGTGGAGTGTGCCCTGTTCGTAGGCAATGGTGATGTAGGTGGGATTAAATGTCTTCCCCCAGGGAATACGGTAGCATTTGCTGGCGACATCTTGCACAATATCACAGAGGAAATAGACGCCAGCATCATACATGAGAGGGGCTGTGATGGCATCAGAATCGTCGGAATCATCCGGATCATCCGGCTCGCCATCAGGGTGGACCAGAGCACAAGCTTCCTGAGCCAGGTTGATAAATTTATCGGCAGGGGTACGATGGGCTCCGTTGAGGATCCATATCATCATGGCTCCAAGGGCTAGGACATTCTCTCCAGTACGATCTTTGACAGGTGTACAGTGTAAATTGTTCACCACCATATATACAGCTGATAGGCGGAGCCATTTGAAGTACCTGAGAATTAGAAATAAAAAGGTGGGAGTGAGGACAGTGGCTGGAAAAGTGTGGAAAGAATACTGACCACCAATATTGAGCTGGGATCTGGACCAGGGTTTGATTCCAGAGGTTCCGGGGGAAAACTGTGAGAACTTCATTGGCGCGGTGTAGAGAAACTCGGACTTCCAATCTGGCACAACCTTCCTGGGGTGCATCGTCACGCTGACCATTTTCCTCTCGGTCGCCAGTGCATGCAAAGAGAATGGTACTTTGGGAATCCAGGTCTTTCAAAAGACGTTCGCAGACACGGTGTGAAAGCAGCTCTGATGGTTTGCGATATCGAAATATACCATCATGAAGCTGGTAAGATATGGATTTCTCAGTAGTATAAGCCTGGATGTATTTGAACACGTCTGAGTGCTTGGCAGAATTCCAGCGAAAACCTGAGATGTCCTTCATGTGCATTTGTGGATCCTGGTAGAATCCTTTATTGGTTTTCAGAGTGCGATCCGGATTCCGGAGCTGTGGAACTAGATGTCGCACTAGGGCTTTATGACCATGGGTACGCCAAGTGACAACCTTCCCTCTTAATCCAAACTCAAGCCCAACATCCACCATCCACTGGTCGGGGTGAATTGCTGGAATATCCAAGACTCGTGTGAGATCCTCCAAGGCTTCAACACGCTCATAAGGGACTGCTGGAGGCTGTTCTTCAACATCCTCTTCTGGTTCCAAGTTATGAACTGTGGCTGCCTTCCAGCCCCGAAGTTCGTGGCCAAAATATGCATCCTGGAAGTAAGGGCGGAGATTTTCTACTGACTGTAGATAGGAGCGGGAAAATTCGGGGAGAAGATGATGGGGAATGTCGAGTGAGCCAAAGTGGAGGCGGCCACCACGATCACGGCTGGTTTGCATAGCTATTTCATAGGATGGTGGCCAATGAGTGGCTTGGTTGGGCATAAGATGACGGATGATTGGGAGTAGAGCTCGGTTGTAGATAAGAGTGAGATCAGCTGGTGAGACCAGATTGGAATCAAATTGATGATACATCCTAGGGAAAAAGACACGGATGATGGATCTATTTGCAACCTTTCCCAAGGGAATGTTGGGGATTTTGTGCATAGGCACAAAGGTTGCGTCATCCTGTGGCTGGAGTGAGTCTCTCAGGGAATTGGTACAGGAGGGATGGTAACATGCCTGATTGCCTATAACCAGGGAGGTAATATGGTTGTTGGCCGTCAAAGTGTCCCTGAAGGAAGGAACAGGCCAGACAGTGAGGGCAACCCGGTATGGAAGGGTACGAGTAGTTCCGATAAGGGAGTCAAAATCACGAGTGGAGGTAACTTGAGTGATATCGGGTTGGGCTTGGATAGGGTTGAATGTGATACTGTGCTGATCCTCCAGAAGTATCCCATCGCGACCAGCTAGAACGAATTTGAGGAATTGGAGGGCATCATCTGAAGTACCATTGCTCATATCATGGTGATATTGAAGGGCTTTTCTGACCCATGCTTGAAACGTAAGCTGGGTGGGTCTTTCCTGACGGTCATCTGGATAGCTGCGCATAATTGAAGAATGTGGTTGGTATTTACGGCTGTAAGAGGTGGAGGTTGCGGAAGGAAATGACCGAAAATTGCAGTGGTTAAGAGAAAGAACTGAGCACTTGAAGATTACAAAATGTAGATGCTCCAGGCTATAAAAGGTGGGCGTCCGGGATGCCCATCTAATAATACATGATTCTCAACCTTCAGTGAGCTGTGACGTAATTGATAATTCCACCCCAGAATACTCAGAATATAAATCTACTACAATCACTGGATCTTTACAAGCATCTATAGGCAATAAGCAGTTTAATTGTAGGTATACATTTTAGTTGGATCTGTAGAGCATACTGCTGATTTCAGTGAACAACTCGCTGAGTAGACTTTCCCAGGGATCCATCATTCCGGAACAGGAAACTGCCGGAATGTGACCAAAAACTAACCGAAAAAAAATCAAACACGCCCTTTCCTTTGGGCTGACTTACCCTTCCCTGAGGGTTTATTGGTCGCAAATCTTCCCTTCCCTCCTGGAATAAGGAGTGCTCCACCTATTTCTTCGGGTTCAATTGTGGAAGAGAAAGATAAGCCGCAGGAAGACTTTTTCAGAGGGACACTACAGGAGGGTGGAACAGTGTTACGGCTTCCTGATGGAGTGGGAGCTGGTTTGTCTGAGGTTGCAGTAGAGTTACTTGGACCAGGGAGGGAAATATGCGACGATTCAGAACCACTGAATAGAGGTGAATCTGTTTCTCCATTGTGGAGGTTGCGCTCAGCCTGTTTCTCCAGATCATCACGGTCATGATCCCAGACATCATCATGAAACATATTTTTGTATTCAGGGTGTTGGTCCAGGCTCCATTCATCGTCAGGGGGGTCATTGTTGGTAGTCCATTCTGGGGTAATGGGATCCAGGTCAGCCGGAGGTTGTGCTGTGAAACGTGGATTATCTAAGATTTGGGGTGCATCTATGGATGTGGAGGAGGTGGGCTTGAACAAGTCAGCTGGATTCACTGTAGTAATGGGCTGAGAAAACCCAGTTGTTGCACTAGATGAAGCCACATTCGAGGGATCCTGGATTATTGTTGGAGGGAGAAGGGGAGAAGGAACACAGGATGGCAAAGATGGGCTGGAAGGAGGGGGAGTTGAAGCTGGTGCACGCTTGAGCTTCTTCTTTTCAGGTCTTTTATGATCTTTTGAAGAAGAAAGATGGGGATTGGGACGTTTTTTCGTGGTTTTGAGATGAAGCCGAGGTTCCGAAGGTTGTTCCGGAGTGACTGTTGGTTCCGAAGGTGGTTCCGACTCGGGTGGTTCCGAAGTGAGTTCCGAAGAAACCCGATGCACCTTGGTAAGCCTTGGCTTCTTTTTCCCCTTATTGGTCTGAGAAGCAGTGGAGGCTTTGATTGCCAGTGGTTGTTTTTCCTCACTGTTGTCGTCCTCATTATCCAGGACTGGATGTGAGAAAAGTCCGCCTATCATGAGTGGGAGGAAAACGGTGTGAATTGGGGCATCAGAGTAAAGAGTTTAACTTAGGCTTACGGGACGTCTCATCTAATCCCACAAACGAGTTGTGGAGATTTCCCTTCTCGTAGGCGATGCTGTTGAGGAATACATCTGGAGTTCCCTGGGCTACCAGCCTGTAAAAATGAACAGGTTTTTGCTGAGGATAACGATAGATCCTCCCCCGTAACTGTTCATCCTCCAGTGCAGACCAAAGGGTATCCTGTCGTATTCAATAAATATTACAGTTTATCCAGTCCTACCAATTGGACTCACAACAATGATCATGATGTTGGCACAAGCCAGATTCAAGCCAACTAGACCAACCGAAGAAAGGACCAGTACACGTGAACCTAGATGTCTAGTGGAACCCCGGAACTCTTTCAGAACCTTTTTCCTTTTGAACGGAGTGGTCTTTCCATTGAGTTCCAGTGCATCTATACCATGCAGCCTCAAGATCTATTCGTAAAATTTATATAAACAACAAGGAAAAGCGTAGAAGGAATTAGAACTCACATCAAGGATGGCGTAGTTAGAACTTGGAAAGGCAGAAAAGATGATGATGCGGTCTGCCTCTTGGCTAGTAGAAGGATAAGTGGAGGTAGGACTGGAATTAGTTGGTGAGACTGTAATTCCGTCATCCAAGACCTCTAGTGACGAGGCGCCATCTTTCCGGAGATGATAGGCAACTATTTCAGCTAGGACATCCAGCTTCACCGACAGTTTTCCATTCTTCCATTCTTCCAGGGATTGTGGAGCAACCCATGTCTCATCCCCACTGCGTGGAATCATCATTGGGTGGAGTAAACTGCGACGAAAATCCAGATAAAAGTTCTTAATGTGAGAAAGAATGGGTCAACCATAGTAAATAGACCATTTTTCAAATACACACCTTGGAAGTGCCAGCCAGTGTTGCCACAGGAGCGGTTTCTATGAGTTCTTTAGTTTGGATTGAAAGATACTCCTTTTCCCAGTCACGGAGTTCTAGGAGCATTAGATGTTGATAGTACGGAGGTAGACCAAATATCTTGTCTTTTTTATAATCCACCGAATCCAAGGTACGTCTGATGATGTGCTTCTGAAATACGTTCCGGAGCCAAGGCAGCCACTCTCGCAAGACGGGACGTACTTCCGAGTTCCGGTGTTCGGAACCCCTGTCTTCACCTTCCAACAGTGCACGAAGGTGAGTCCCAGAGATGTTGGATTTTTTTTCCTCCTGACGGTCCTTGGCCTGAGCACGGTTGATATCCCTATTCATCTTGTCGAAATTGGGCTTGTCTGAGAAATCTTTGATGCCCAGGACACTACCCAGAATCCAGAGATCCTGTGACAATATTTAGACCGTATACTGGTATCAGATAAAGGAGGAAGTTAACCTGAAGCTGGGTCATGACTGGGGTGGCAGTCATGGCAACCATCGAATTGGACTTTTTCCTTAGCGCATGTATAGCTTGATGGTACTTGTTGAACTTTCGGGCCTTATGAGCCTCATCTACGATAAGTCCCAGGAATTCGTGCCCAAAAACAGTTTTGGGTGACGTGGAACTATACCCCAAAGATGGCTTGGGAATGTCCTGGACATTGCGAACCAGATCCACGAAGACCATTAAGGCATCATCCTGGATTGCCTATCAGGATTGTAGGGTCACTTCTAAGTCAGAAATGAGAACCAAATGGTTACCCACAGTATCTGTAGCCAGGATTATTTGCCTGCACAACTGTTGTTGACTCCTGGGCTTCACCGAACTCCACCAATCTTTCCGTGTGGTGAAACGCCCGAAATAAGGCAGAAGATCAAAAGTGCCGTGTTGAAGGAATCTTTCTATTTCCTTTTGCCATTGATTGTGTAGGCTCACAGGGCATACGATAAGGAAGGGAAGATTAGGTATATTGCCATCCTTTCCCTGCCATTTTTGATCCGCTTCCGGAACCAACGTGGATGAAAAAGAGTAAAGCTGAGGAAGACAGTAAACGACTTACCAAAAGCACCAGGAAATCTGCCATGGGTCTCATAACAGGAGCGAAAGAATGCGAGACAAGCTATGAAACCAATGACCTGGAAAGTCTTGCCAATACCAACTCCATCCATGAGAAGAACTGGCTGATCCTCGAAGGCTCGCTGAAGCATTCGGTAAATCCCAACCAGTTGATGCCATCGGGGTTGCAGAGGCTCTCGGGAACTCTTCGGATCAGCCAACCATGCCACTCCTTCCTCGCTCCAAGGTTCTATTGCAGCATCTGGGTCCGTATACTTCTGAAAGAAGGGCAAAGAAGCTTCCATTCCCAAGGAATTCCACAGCTGTTTCTCGGTGAGATCTTTTAGATCCTCGACCCCCTCTTTCCAGACCATATCGATGTTTTCCGCATCCGGAAACTCTATTTCCGGAACTTCCGCGTCGAGGTCCTCCAGAGCAGCGTGAATAAGCTGTTCAACCTCATTAATGGCCTTTTGTGAGGCCAGTTTCTTGAGGGCATCCCGCAATGCTTTTGGTATCTCTACATTCCATACATCCATCAGCCAAAAGCTTTACTTGACCCTAACTGTTGTCCTTACTCTCAACAGCCTCCTTCTTGGAAAGGTCATTTCTAGCAGCAGCTAGCATGGACTCCATTGTTTCTCTCCTTTTTTTTATATCGGCCAAGCTCCCAGCATCATCATACCGGGATAGTAAAGAGATCAAGGATCGGAGCTGGATAAGATACCCCCTAATTGTCGGGATAGTGGGTTCGGAACCTTCGGCAGTGAGAACTAGAGCCTGGATAAGAAATAACCAGCATAATTTTAAGTACATGACTCACGTTTCCATTTCTCCTCAATCTTGATCTTCTTCTTCTCGATATCTAATCTCTCCCGACCCAGAGCCTTCCGATATCTATGCCAAGTATGGACCAGCAGATTTTCAACCCAGTCATTGATGGAAGGGTGTATGAAGGTCATATCTTCATCAGGAAAAGCATCCTCGCCAAAAAGCCTATAGGCCAAAGGACCAGAGACTACATTGACCACTTGAGAGGTTTCCAGTAGTGGAAGCTGCAAAGTCTAAGTAAACTAAGCATATCACACAGACGGGCAAGTAAACTCACTTTTTCAACTTTGAACCTGCTTAAAGTATCATAAGGACTACGTTTGTGCTCCTTTAGGACCTCATCCACTGTGCTGTTCATCTTCCAAACCTTGTTCCAGTGGGAGTCCACCAAGGTCTTCCAAGATGAATGACCTAGAGTATCATTACCCTTGAAGCCTTTTTGGGAGTAATAAAGGCATTCAGTGGTACTAGGTTGAGACCAGAGGTTTTGGGCATAAGCCTTAACACTCTGAGCAACTGAGGTGGTCCAGTCATTGATGTGATTGGCTGGTGATTCTGGAGCAGCATTGGGTTCTGTTTCCCAAGGGATTCCGGAGGTACCGGTTCGGGCTTGCCAAGCAGTAAAATTCCATGGTTGCCCTTCAGATTTTCCCAGAAGAAGCAAAGCTGAAGTGAGAGGTAATGTAGGCATAGTGTAGAGGATGGTTTGAGACTGGGTAAAATAAGCAGGGACTGGAAGAGAATTGGGGTGACTTGGATCCGGATCGTGGCCCTCACTACTTCTCTCGGCTGCTTATTGGATCTGGGTTAGCCGATCAGCAAACTCAAAAAAAAAAAATCTGACAGGTCATTCCCTAACACTTGAGGCTTCAATTGCCCTAAGACAAGGTGATCAGCTGGTAACATACCAAATACTGGGCTGTAATTATGTATACTACAATGTAAGTTACTGCACAAGATTTGAATGGTGAAGCTGCCTCCAGATCAGGGTCAGAGTTTAGGCAATTACCTAAGGCTGGGTGGTACCTGAATCAGGCCGCAAGACCAACTATCCAGGGTCATGGCTTCAGAAGGTACTTGGAATGTAATCTATTGACAATCAAATAGAAGAGGTGTTCCTAGAAAATTAGGTAAGTTGGTAAAACTCTGGTTCACTGTAGTAATCCTTAAAGGTTAAAGAGAGATTGGGGATTCAAAGATCTCTATTATAGAGCTAAAAGAGGCTAGTATTAGTGTTCCCAAAGGTGTGCTAGTTCTGTAAAGAGAAATGTGGTTCCTAAAAGTGAGTTGTTTCCTTGACCAGAAAAAAGTTCCGGAATAGAGTTCCAGAAGATGAGCCAGTTGTGGTTCCGGAATTGCTCGGCAATATGGGCTGGTTCCGGAGCCGGGATTGTTCCGGAATGTGAGCTGGTTCCAGAGCCAAAATAGTTAGTTATATAACAAATGGTCTTGCCTTAAATTATATTTCCTTTCTCTGAGACCAGTGGGTTAAATTGAGTCCAGGAGTGCCCATAAGGCTTTGTGTCAGGCTGTGCCCAAGCATGAGGCTGGAGCGCAAAGATTTCAGACTGGCAACTTAAGCAGCACTTTCTCTCTTTTTCCAGTTGTACCTCTTCTCATGCCTAAACTTTTGTCCGTACTTGCCTTCAATTAGGCACATACACTTGGTCACACTGCAAATTTCTCTTCACTGGACTTGTCAATCTGCAGCCCTGGATTTCTAGATCTCATGAGAACATCAACAGCATCAGCCAGTTTTGCTAGGCTATTCCACCTGTCTATACAGCTTGCAATCCTAGTCTGTTGATATACAGTGCCAATGTGGGCATCCTGGACGCCCACCTGAGACATCAACTGTATTTCCTTTTTTTAGATCACTATACAGTGCTAACCTGCAGTATCCCCAGATGCTACAGCTACAGGTCTTCTTTGGCTAGGTTTGCCTGAAGAAGAAGAAACTTACTTGAGGCCTACCAGATCATAATAGCTATAGCTGATGTCTTGGGTGGGTGTCCAAGATGCCCAGATTTGCACTGTATACTGATCTAAAAATAGAAACTATAGCTGAAGTTCCAGGTGGGCGTCCAGGATGCCCATATTGGCACTGTATGCTATGCTAATCTAAAAAAGGAAATCATAAGTGATGTCTCAGGTGGGCGTCCAGGATGCCCACATTGGCACTGTGTACTAGTCTGCAAAAGGAAACCATCATTGATGTCCCAGGTGGGCATCCAGGATGCCTATATTGGCACTGTACACTGGTCTAGAAGGGAAAATTATAGCCAGTGTCTCAGGTGGGCGTCCAGGATGCCCAGATTGGCACTGTATGCTAATCTAAAAAAGGAAATCATAAGTGATGTCTCAGGTGGGCGTCCAGGATGCCCACATTGGCACTGTGTACTAGTCTGCAAAAGGAAACCATCATTGATGTCCCAGGTGGGCATCCAGGATG